>JAABOM020030709.1:0-17434 GCA_011800125.2 Solanum clarkiae
TAGCACTCCATATAATCATAACAAGCCAGAGCATTATGGGATGAAAATGAATGTCGTGAGATGTAATGCAATGCAATACAATGTCACGTAGAATGATGCATGCCTGTCCTAATGATACACATTCGCTGATCATAAACATGCCTCAATCAGAACTCACGGGGGCCACATGGACCATGTATCCATCGCGGCGCGCGACACATCCCTCGAATCATAGTATCCGTCGCAGCGTGCGACACGTTTCTCAAATCATAGTAACCGTCGCCGCGTGCGACACAACCCTCGAATTCTTTTTTTTTACTAGCCAGAACCATTTCCCTTCGGCTTTTCATTTCTTTACTTTTTCACTAGCTGGAACCATTTTCCTTCGCCTTTTTATTTTTTTCTTGGATCATCAAGCAAAGACATAGTAAATGCACAATAATCATGTTCATAGAAATAAGATATGCAAGATGATCATACAAATTCATATGTCTCAAAATCAAGAATTGGTATCTTAATGTCATACATGTTGTAATATCTTCAATCTCAATACTATCATAACCCTAGGCACATTTACATACTAAGTACGTGCCACTTCAATATCAATAACAAATAATCACTAATTCACATATAATAAATCCCCCTCATTAATTTTCCAACCAAATATCACTGTAGGATAATTACCCAATTCAAAATATTTCAATCAAAGCCTATATAAATTGTTCTCAACATCTCACACAAGAAGTATAAGATTCTATAAACTTAACAAAGGTTAAGAAATCCACTTGCCTTATATAACGTCTCGAATCACGTCAATTTCGAAGTTTTTCACTTTCCATGACACTCCAATTCACCAAAATCTATTCAAATATAACATCATAATTATATAATAAATCTAACAACACTAAAATCAATTAATTTGGGTGAAAAGGGTAAAATAGTTCAAAAATTTTATCATCCAAAAAATATCGTCAGAATTTAGAAATTTTTGCATGAAAACGTTCTCCAAGTGATAAGGAATTCAGTGATGAAAACCATTTCAAAGACGGATCTAATTTGAGGAAGAAATCACATGTTAAAGTTTTCAAAATATATTAAAAATGCAGCAGTTAATCTGCAGATTTTACCTCAAACGATTCAACAAAATTAGTTTTTGAAACTCCCACAGTGTTATCCTAAAAAAAGTATACAATTTAGACTTTTGAATCGCTCAAATCTGATCAAAATTGAGAGAGAAATCATTGGTTCAAGTTTGGGAAAGTTTGCGATCTTCTCTTCTCTTTCTTGGAGAAAATCCTCAATTTTCGCAATTCTTTTAAAGTGAAAGATCTTGGAAGGACATTGATTGAAAGAATTATCCTTGATTCTTGAAATCTTGACTTAGACTCTTTAGAGTTCTTGATGAAGAACCATAATTCTTGAAGAAGAAGAGTAAAAAAATCCTTTCTTGGGATTCTTGAATTTGTTTTCTTGAAACCCTAGGTTATGATTTAAAATTTTTTATTAGAGTTTCATGAATAGATAAAGAAATTCAAGTTGGGTAGATTGAAATTTATGAAGAATAACTTACCTTGAGGAAGAATCTTGGAAGCTAATCCTAACTGGATTATTTTTCTTGATGATTCTTGAGCGTTTATGTTTAGGAGAGAAGAGAGAAGGTTTTTTTATTATGAAAACTGACTTTGTATAGGTTTTGGAGACCATAAATAGACTCCCAAAAGTGTTAGGATAAAAATACCCTCAAATTATAAAGAAAAACGTCATTAAGTCATCCAATTAGGGTTCACAACGCGCTCCGGGGCGGACCTTCGAACAACTATGCACCCCTTCACTAAAATGGTCATAACTTTCTACTCTGAACTCCGATTAACGCAAAATTAGATGCATTGGAAATCTAATTCAAATATCTTCGATTTGATATATTATGGGTCATATAAATCATTATACTTTAGGAGATATGATCATTTGAAGTTGACCCTTCTATCGACTTATATGAAAACTTAGTTGCTAGAAATTCTTTGAACTTGGCTTGATGTAAAAGATTCCTTATGACTCTAAGTCACACCTAATATACTTTAAATACTTAGGAATTGATCCTAACATTTATATACAACTTGCAAGTCATTGGTTTACCTAACTTTTATAAAATCATACGTTAGGACTACGACCTCATATAAGCTCCAATTCTACTCCCATACTAAGAAATTGACTTTAACATCTATGCTCAATTAGGAATCCTCAATTAAAATCCTACATCATATGAAGGATGACTCGGCCTTAGCTTGAAAAAATTTGAGGTGTTACAACTTTTTAGGGGTTTATATTTGGAGACTAAATATTGTAGAGGAGAATACACTTGTGGATTCATTGTGTCTTTTAACCTTGTGATTCTCAATACAAATTGGGTTTGCTTGTTTTTCAATCTATTTTGGGTAAGAGATTAATTATGTTTTCTCAATTCATAGTTTCTTTATCTATCCATAACATGAGTAGCTAAACCCACAACTTGGGATTGTGAGAACCATGAAGATCTAATAAAATAGACCCGCATAATTTGCAATTATTGGAATGGATATCTACATGTATTAATCAATTCTCTTTGTATTGCATGCTTTCTAGTGGTGGCCTGATGAATCGTAGAAATACGACTGTTGTAATACTTTAAACGAAAGATTTTTTCACGTTCTCAAGCAAAGTTGTTATGTTGATGTGTGTTTTCTTTATTTTTCAGGAGAAGTGTTTGAAGCATGGATAAATGGATGAATGATAGTGAAATGAATTTCCCTTTCCCTTCGGCTTTGTATAAAAGATCTAATAGCTGGAACCATTTCCCTTCGGCTTTGTATTTCTTTTCTTGGATCATCCAGCAAACACATAGTAAATGCACAATAATCATGTTCATGAAAATAAAATATGCAAGACGCCAATGCAAATTCATATATCTCAAAATCAAGAATAGGTAGCTCAATAACATAAATGTTGCCACATCCTCAATCTCAATACCATCACAACTTTAACCACATTCACATCTAAAAGTAAGTATCAGTTCGATATCAATAACAAATAATCACTATTTCACATATAATAAACCTCGATCATTAATTCACAAGTCAAATATCAGCATAGGATAATTATCCAATTCAAAATTATTCAATCAAGGCCTACATAAATCATTCTCAACCCCTCACATAGAAGCACAAGATTCTATATACTTAACAAAGGTTAAGAAATTTATTTGCCTTATATAAAGTCTCGAATCACGTCAATTTCGAAACTTTTCCCTTTCCATGACACTCCAATTTACCAAAATCTATTCAAATATAGCATCATAATTATATAATGAATCTTACGACACTAAAATCAATTAATTCGGTGAAAATGGTAAAATGCTCCAAAAATTTTATCACCGAAAAATATTGTCGGAATGTGGAAATTTATACATAAAATGTTCCCCAAGTGATAAGAAATTCAATGGTGAAAATAATTTTAAAAATGGAGCTAACATGAGGAATAAATTGCATGTTAATGTTTTTGAAATTTATTAAAAACGCGGTAGCAAGATCACGAATTTTACCTCAAATGAAGCACCAAAATCAATTTCCGAAACTCCATGGTGTTCTCCTTGGAAAAATATACAATTTAGCCTTTTGAATCACTCAAATTCGGTCAAAATTGAGAGAGAAATCGTTGGTTTAAATTTGAGAAAAATTTGTGATCTTCTCTTCTCTTTCTTGAGGAAAATCCTCAATCTTCGCAGTTTTTTTAAAGTGAAAGAACTTGGAAGGATATTGACTGAAAGAATTATCTTTGATTCTTGATTTCTTGACTTAGACTCTTTAGAGTTCTTGATGAAGAGCCTTAATTCTTGAAGAAGAAGAGTCAAGAAATCCTTTTTGGGATTCTTGAATTTATTTTCTTGAAACCCTAGGTTATAATTTAAAATCCTATTAGTGCTTCGTGAATAGATGAAGAAATTTGGGTTGGGTAGATTGAAATTCATGAAGAATACTTACCTTGAGGAGGAATCTTGGAAGCTAATCCTAACTTGATGATTTTCTTGATGATTCTTGAGCAATTATGTTTAGGAGAGAAGCGAGAGGGTTTTGATCATGAAAACTGATGTTTTATATGTTTAGGGGACCATAAATAGAGCCCCAAAGGTTTTAGGATAAAAATACCCTCAAACTATGAAGAAAAAAACGTCATTAACTCATTCAGTGAGGGTCCGCGATGCGCTTTAGGCGTGGACTTTCGGACAGCTCTGCACCTACCAACTAAAATGGTCATAACTTTCCACTTCGAACTCCGATTAACGCGAAATTAGATGCGTTTGAAATCTAATTCGAATATCTTGGATATGATATACTATGGGTCATCCAAATCATTATACTTTAGGATATATGGTCATTTGAATTTGAACCCTTGTATCGACTCATACGAAAACTTAGTTGCTAGAAATTCTTTGAACTTGGCTTGATGTAAAAGATCCCTTATGATCCTAAATCATACCTAATATACTTTAAATACTTAGGAATTGATCCTATTATGTATATACAACTTACAAGTTGTTGGTTCACCTAACTTTTATAAAATCATATATTAGAACTACGACCTCATATCATCTCCAATTCTATTGCCATACTAAGAATTTGAATTTAACATCTATGCTCAATTAAAAATCCTCAATTAAAATCCTATATCATATGAAGAATGACTCGGCCTTAGCTTAGAAAAAATTGAAGTGTTACATTATCTCCCCCTTGGGATCATTCGTCCTCGAATGATAAGTAAAGGTGGATATCAAGGTACGAATAGACTCAGAATTCATCTTGACACTCCCACTAGTCAATCAAACTTTCGACTCCTCATCACTATCAACAATCTCTATTTAGACTCAAGAATAGACAACCCACTTAAGAAAAGACAATCAATTTAGTTAAGGGTAAGGTCATTACCTTCAACATTCTCATTGTCAGGCACGGATAACAATCCAGACTCTTTGCAATACTCAATCAACCAATCTGGATACTCACACTCACTCAGAGTAGACAAATCAGTTCCAATAAAGAGTAAAGATACTCTTTAAGATATTTTTACCATCAAGCACGAATAGAACGTTACAAGACAATCAATTCTAATCATTTGAAAACCTCGACAGTCAGCATTTTGAACTCAGGAAGGAAGCCATCAACTTTAATGGAGAATGGGACCATCAATACATAATACTCTATGTACAATTTTAAAGCTTAGCACCTCATCTCAATTGTACTCTGTTTCATGGAACTCTACTCCTTCAACTTAAGCTTATAGCTCTTACTCAAATTCCCATCTAACCATCTCCTCCTTTTCCATTAAAGCCTACTTCTAAGCCTCAAGGCGTTATTCTCTATATGATCATACTCATACAAAGCAAATCCTCAATACTCAACTCTAAACTTCCATAGGGACTTTCATTAAAAGATTACTAGTCCTCTTCACTACCTCACTATTCTTCCTCAAACCCTTATTATGAAGTCATCACTAGTCTATCGTCAATATTCACATAACAATAACCCCGAATTCAAGCCTATCACTCTAACCACTTCAACTATATTTTAGAATTTTTCAGCCCACTTAGCACTTCTACCTCCACCATTCAATGAGTTCTCACTCAAAGTCATGCCAACATACTCTTACCTATCTACTATTCATCATAGGATTTGACCTCCTTCCTCCTTCTTATCTCTATCCCTACATGACACAAGTTTAACACCAATACCATAATAAGGATACACTCACTCCTCATCTACCCTCATCCTCAATCTACTACTCTCAACATCACAATTTGAACCTGGAGGAATATATTACTTCCCCCTTTTTGCAAAATCTCAAACTACTATCTCTCCATGTAAAATAAACAAGATCATACCTCTAAAACTTGATACTTTATATCCTATCGTCAATAATGGAATAACAAGCCAAAGGTCAGCGCATGCATAAGATGACATCAGAATCAAGAACTTTCACTCTCTCTCATCAGCCTTCACCTCTATATTATCATCAATACTTCTATCAAGGCTGGAAAGTTGGATTACTCAAAGAGCTTGGAATGAAAATCATTAGCATGATTCAATCGAGAAATCTTATCTAAGAATATTCATAGATTACAATCTCTCTCATCTATCAAGTCTCATTCTATGTTAACAGAACTATGCATGGTGTAAAACTCAAGTCACATCACATTCAACATGGGACTAGAAACTCTTGGATTTATGGGGGTAAGATCAAGATTAATGAATGGATTCATCACTTCTCATCCTCAAAACTTAGCATGATTGGGAAACAACATGATGTGCTCCTTCCTGTCTCTTTTCAACGATATCGCTCTTAGCTCCTTCCTGTCTCTATGTAAACCACTCTATATTTGCTATTGTTATGGCGCATATAACCACTTTCCACAACTTTTACAATCTAACCTCCTTTTTATGCATGCAGACTCCCAATTCTTGTGCCCCCCAAACTCATTTGTATAAGACTTAGACTATCATGGAAAACTCATCACCATCATCTGTCCATAAGCCCTAAATCGACTTAGCTACTTGTGATAACAAAGTTTACTGATATTAGCCTACTCCACATCGAAAACTCAAATATACTATCTAGATTTTCATAGCAGTCATAACTTAGAGCTTCACACATTTGTACACAATCATGAGTACATATCTCAAACCTCATCTTTTCTAGTGGTTCTCCTTAAATATACTATCTCCATCTAAGGGATACCTCTACTCTACTCCTATCACCATGTTCCTTGCTAGTCAACATCTTAATCGTTGAACACACACTACAACAAGACTCTTAAGTCAAATCTCCAACAAGGGCTATCACTATCATCATGCTATTTCCCTCTTCACAACACTCCCCAAAATTTCAAGCTTAGGAATTATTGCTATATCTACATTACACACTTCCCTCGTATTATACCAACCTATAACTATAGGTAACAATTTAGGAATATAAGCCTACTAAAGTCTCATAGCAAATACTCAATCCATATCCTTTCTTCACAGCTCATGTACCATTTACCCATCTAGTATACCTTACCTTATTATCTAGCTAAGCTCATCAGTATATGAATCTTATGATACTCTTTCATCGAAATCATAAGCCTAGTTTAGATCTATTACCTCAGAAGTACTCTATTTCCCCTATTTATCATCTATACTTCACCCTCGTTAAAAGAATATCAAAATACATCAACATAGACCTCCTTCTAGTTTTGAGCATGCTCTAACACATTCTGACACTAACTCTCTCTCTCTCTCTCTCTCTCTCTCTCTCTCTCTCTCCATACACACACACACACCCCCCTTATCATGACAATCATAGGGTACTCACCACTCTTTCATAAAACTTAGGGAAATCGACTCATCATCTTTACTTACCTAATAGGTACATAACTTCAACTACAAGCCTCAATCAACCATCACTCTTGCTATCTCGTCCCTTTCTTTCCATCATCATCCTTCTAACTCTGGGATGATTAAATTCTACTCAGGGTTTATAAGACCTCACATCTCACTCTTAGGTGGTAATATTAAACTCTTTAGAGACATAAGTTTCTCTCTCATGAGTAACACTAGAAGCAAGTTTTGAAGAAAAAAGGGTCTGGGTACCTCTAGAGCTAACTCAAATGCATGATTCATATGAATAATAGTGCACTCTTTCTAGTCACTCAACTTAGCACACTAGTCAGCTTCTCTTAAGCCTGGTATAGTCTCTCTACCATTCTGATTACTTTATCATAGATGATCTCATCAATAAGAGTGTAACATTACTGTCTCTACCACCTCGCGGATGAGGCATAGTCGAAAGATTTAGATCAACACACAAATTATCATAGATTTCTTAAGAAATAGCTCTACCACAGGATTCAGGATTTGAAAGAAAGGAAACTTTTCCTAATGTCCCATAGCCTCTCTATTATGGATGTTTCATGCTTCACACCAATAATAAGGACTCTACTAGAGACAGCTTCATAGACTCCCTAGGACACTTGAATTCGGTGCTCTGATACCAAGTTTTTCATGCGCCGGGAGGGTATCCTAGACGTAACTGGTACTCAGAGACTATTGCTAGTCCCCAAGCGACCCCCCGGCCTCATCATATGCATTCAATCACTAAACTCAAGATAATCAGTGGAAGACTAAGGAAAGTAATGGACATATCTCACCTAGTATCAAAATAATAATATCAATAAATAAAATGGCTAGTAGAGGGAACTAGCTCAACAAGTCTTAACACCAATATTTGACTCTAGTCTATGAACCCTCTATCTCTATCAAGTGCTGCCAATGACAGACCCATGGCTATCCCAAAATAAAGTAAAGCTAGTCAAATCTAAATCTAAAAGCAAAATGAAAATAAATGTAACGATTCCTCCAAAGTAGGGGAGGCTCACCAATCAGCCGAATGTCCTAGACCCTTAATGATGCGCCTGTTGACAATCCTTAATACATATATCTACATCATGAAATGATGCAGCGCCGAGTGGTGTTAGTACGTGGAATATACAATATCTAAAATAGCTGAATGAAATAGAAATAGGTAGAATAATATGGAACAACATCAACTCAAAAAGATAACAAATCAAATGGTCCAAATGTCTATCTAAAGAAAGAATAAAGTGCAGAAAATGATTCATCAACATCAATCAAGACTCATACCATCACATCAATATAAGAGTACTATCAATATGAAACCTATCTGGGAGTTTCTCTAATGGGAAACCATCACCTATGAGGAAGTGATGATACAACGAAGCAATATCATTGTCACATCCATCCAGTACCTTGCCGGGTTAGAGGACATGTCTATTGGTAGATCCATGATTCTATCAAGTCCTCTTTTGGGACTAAGGAAACATCCATTTTTCACGATACAATCTTCTCTTATGCTGGCCACGTAGTTAATGAGTGCGAGTGAGACTCACTCTTACTCATTTCGATGCTCAATACTCCTCCCAGGACTCAACATGCTCATAAGCTATCAAACATCAAGTTTCTCATCACTGAGTCTCTTTTCGACAAAGGACATTAATTCATCTCATCAACTATCAACTCAATAGATTAGGAACATTCTTTTAAAAGATTAAGCTCAACTTCTTTAAGACTCTAAGTCTATCAATCTCATCGACATCATTATCAATATACACAATTCAGGACTACAACCACAATAACAAGCACATTCACACGATCAAGGCTCTAGATATCAACCCTTAGGTTCATTCATGCATTACTTTCAAAAGTTAACATATAGGGTTTATACAATATCTCATGAAAAGTATATAATTTAAGAAAACAAGTTTATTATGAACATCACTGTATGAAAGTACATGTAAGTAATATAGTTTTGAAGAATTTAATCAATATAATACTTCAAGAAACATGTATGGGGACTCATGGACTCTCAACTCATTTATGACCATCTATGAGGCACATGGGAGAACAATCCCATGTTTTAGTTAGCCTTACATACATGAAAAGTTGGTTTTACAATCGAAATTTGATGAATTCTATCTTTGTTGGAGAAAATCCTTGATCTCGGTAGTTCCTTTAGAGAGGAAGAACTTGGAAACACATTGTTTGAAGGGCTTCTCCTTGATTCTTGGATTCTTGACTTAGAATTTTTAGAGTTCTTATTTAAGAGCCCTACATTCTTGAAAAAGAAGAATCAAGAAATCCTTTCTTGGGTTTCTTGAGTTTTTCTTCTTAAAACCCTTGAGGATGAATCTTAAAGGCTAATCCTAACTTGATGAATTTCTTGATGATTCTTGAGCGTTTGTGTTTAGGAGTGAAGTAGAGGGTTTTTAATTATGAGAACTGATGTTTTATGCGTTTTGTGACTTTAAATAGACCCCCAAGGTTTTTAGGAAGAAAGTACCCTCAAAATAAAAAGAAAAAAACATCATTAACTTATCCAATAAAGGTCCACATTTGATCCGCGATGCACTCCAGGCGCAGACCTTCAGACAACTTTGCACTCCTTCACTAAAATGGTCATAGAACTTTGATTACGGTGAAATTAGATGCGTTGGAAAACTAATTCAAGTATTTACAATTTGATACATTATGAGTCACATAACACATTTTACTTTAGGATTTATGGATATTTGAAATTGACCCTTCTATCTGCTCATACGAAAACTTAGTTGGTAGAGATTCTTTGGACTTGACTTGACGTAAAAGAACCCGTATACTCATTTATTCTACTTAGGAAAGATAGGGGAATAATCAAAAGGCCCTTTATATAAAAAAAATAAATTTCACTCTGTGACACCATGTCGGCATCACGCTTAGGTTGCGGACATGTGTATTTTTGTGAATTTTCTCAAAATACGTTCTTTCCAATTTATGTCGAAAACTTAAAAAAAATAAGTTTAAGTGTGCGTCCTTGGCATGTCACATCTGGGGCACACATCAACACTATTTTTATTTTAATCACGAAAAATTATCTTTTGACTTGGTCACTCTAAAATCCGACCGAGATCATTTTCCCACTCAATTTTTCGTGCTGATCGCAGATCCGGTCTCAAATTTTCTATTGGAGCTTAGAAAGATGCGTGTGCATGATTCTATTCTAGGGGTATTTCAAAAATTTCACGGGGTGTTACAAATTTGTGGCTCAATTTTAAATCCCAGATTCAATTTTATTTTAATTCAATTCGAATACCTATTTTTCAATATGAATGATCCATTTTATCAAAAACTAATAGTAGACGTTAATTGCTTTAATCTATAATAAGGATTGCGTCTTTCTTTTCTTTCCTATTGTAGATTAACCCCCAAACTCTATTTTCCTTTTCAGTTACTTTCTCTCAACCCTCACGCTATACCACTCTACCTTAACTCAATATTTTACCCTCAGCCTTTCAACAAAGGAGATGCTAGTGACCCTCTTCCTCATGTCGCTACTCCGGCACACCAACAATAACTCGTCTCTGTCGCCTCTGTCCTCCCATTCTGACCAGCCACTATGTGACCCCTTTAGTTCCATTTTCTCCGATGAAAATCACCACCGAAACCACCAGAGAAACCCCCATTTTTCCTCCTAAAATAGCCTTGCTGGCGACGCCCTTCTCCTCTCTTCACCTTGCCAATGACCACCAGGAAAACACCAAACCCAAAACTCATCTCCCCTTTCTCCTCGTCACCATCCAGCAACTACAGAAACTCTGACCCTCATATTTCTCCTCTTTCGCCCCTTTTTCTGCACCAAAACAACCCCAAAACCACCATGCAACCACTGCAAAACAACCTCGCAGATAGACCCCCTTTGTCCCGTCACCGGAGATGTACCGACCCATAGTTTAGGAGCCCTGAGTACAAAAATTTCGCCTAAAAATAACTTAGAATCTGGTTTATGGGACAATTTACGACCCATAAGTTGACATACAACCGTAGGTTGGTTCTTACATATAGAACTTCAAGAAGGGGAAAAGTCTCCAAGTGTGGCGTAACTTAGGGACCAAGTGACATCCTGTAGGATACTTAATAGCCCATAAATGGTTTCATAAGTAGGCCCCAACTATGAAGATAATTTGGAGTTTTCAGGAAAGTGGTCTATGAGTTATCACATGACTTGTAGAATAGGTTATGATCATGGAAATCTTTCTTGGGTAAGGCCAAGGAAATGAGGAAAAATGGTTAAATATGGAACGACTCTACGAGTCCAACCATGGCCCGTAAGATGTTTCACCGCCGGTACTGCTACATCATGGTTTTTAATTCAGCAAAGTCAATTTTTAGTATTTTCAGACTTGTCATCAAATGAAGGGACTTATGGCTCGTGGAATGACTTACGACCCATAATTGGGGTTTCATAGATCGACTTTGGAAATTTTAATGAGGGGAAGTTCTGTCGCTTCCATCCTTTCTATTCCTAAACTATGTCATTTGGGGACAGGGAAGGGGACTTATGTTAGTCTTTAATCCCTAGAAACACCCCACATTCCCTCATTCTTCCAATTCTAAAAAGAATTCTAAGGCAAGAGCTCTCAAGAACAAGGCTAGAGTTTCCAAGATTCTTCCCCAAATGCTTCAATTCTGTTTCTCCTTAGTTCTTTAGGTATGTGAGTTGATTAATGGGTATCCCTTCACCCATAAGGTTTCGTATTAAGTATTTTACTTTTTCTTTAAGTTCCTTATGTTAATGTGGATGCTTATGATGATTTCATATCCTCTATGTTATTATATGATACTCATTAAGTTTAATAACTATTTTTCTAAATAAACATATGCATATTTAAAATATGATGTTGATTCTATGATAATTTTCGATATACTCAAGGTTGGGCGATTTTGATGTTCCTTTTAAAAGAAATTTCCTATGACTTATGTGATTTATGATTGTTCCATGCTAAATGCTAAGCCTACCTTGTTTCCAATGAAAGCTTCCTATGATTTATGATTATGCTTAGGGCATTAATAAAGAGCTTCAAAGTTAAATTTACCAAAGATATATGTATGATGTTAGTTTCCCTAAAAGATATTTAAGAAGATACCTAACTTCAAGCTACTCCTATGATTGCTAGCTATGATTCTAAGATTATATTTTAATAATTTCGTGGAATGACTTAGCACCGAAAGGACTAGAGAATGACACTCAATCTATTAGTTGAGGCATAATTCGATAGGAGTCTTATAGGCTACGCTAGTAGATCCACGTAGGCCCAAATGTTATGAAAGATGCATTTACATAGTTACTAAGTTTTGTATATCTACCTTGACAGTAGATTCCCCTTCTCTCAATGTATGGAGTGCATCAGATTTCATGTAGTAGCTCACGTGGTCTTACTGTCGGTTATGGTCTATTCCCAGAAGATTACGATCTTATCTTATGTTTTCATTATATGTGCTTTCTTACGCATTGTTTCATTTTTGTCTTAAGCCATATTCCTTGTGCATGTTTAAAGCTTGCTAATGTATCCTTCACTTCATATATCCTTATATGTTATGTCTAATAATGATGTCATTACAATTTCATCCATGCATTGCATCTTACATATATAGTACATCCAAATGTACTTATACATATTTTGGCTACATGATTTAACTATGTAGGGATAAACACTCCTCCACTAGCTCAAGGCTAGTTTTCGTTGTCCAAGACTAGTAGCTTTATTGTGGTGAGCCCTTAGTAGGGACTCTACCACTTTTTTTTTCTATCTTATATCTTTGCTTTGATTCTTAGACAATGTATTTATAGCCCTTCTGATGCTTTTACTTTCTATGTTCCCATATTTTGGATTCTTTCGATTTGATGTGGATTGACTGATTCTGACACCGTCCGTTTATGATTTAGTTGGTATGCATATGGACAAACACATTGATTGTAGTTATTCCACTGCTTTTTAATGTTGCTTTATTATCAAAATTGACCCTTAGACCCTTTCCCCTCTTTTCTTCCGCAAAATTTTTACTTAATGCCTATAAATGCATAAGATGCTTGAGATGACTTGGGTGAGATGCCTTCGGGTATCTTATTCACCATGTTACGACTTGGCCCCTAGGTCAGGTCGTTACAAAATTGGTATTAGAGCATGAGGTTTTAAAATGATCCTCCGATGTCCATGCATACTCCATAGAGTAGAGTCTTATTCAAGGTTGTGAAACGCGCCACTATCTTGAGTGAGAGGCTATGAGATAATTTAGGGAAGTCTTCTCTTCTTTCTTATTCATGTTATGCCTTAGAGTTGAATAAGTTTTTCGCTAACTAACAATGGGATTTTGCTTGTTTCTAGATCATGCCGCTATGAAGAGCTCCCCATCGGCGAGGCACTCCGAGGATTACAGGAATGGAGGCACAAGACTCAAGACCAAAGGGGTCCAATTCAAGGCACCTATAGGACCAATCGATTCTATGCTGTTCATGGTCACCAAAAAGGTCGAAGAAGCTTCAGATGGTGTTACTAGTATACTAAGAGTTCTTTATTATGATACTTATGCACTTTTAGATCTGAGAGAAAAATTGTCTTTTGTATCCCAATTCTTTGCATATAAATTTCATGCACGTTTTGAAGTCCTCCATGTGCCCTATGAGGTGAGTAACTCTATAGGTGAGTCAATCATAGATCGAAGAGTATATATGAAACACCCCAAAAAGTGCTCAAAAATGTTCCTCAAAAATGCCCATAATTGTAACTTTCATATATCTCAAAATCCGTGCGTGATATCAAAAGTTCGAATTTATATTCTTGATCAGGGGGAAAATTGAATGGGAAATGGGTATAACCCCGATTTTAGAGGACCTATAGTGAAATTTTATTTTCGCCAACAAGTCAATTTCTAGTGGCAGTTCGCGTTGGCTCCGCGAAGCAGACCCTTCGTGGAGAAGTGTTGTGACTTCCTTAATTTTCTGTTTTGGCCTAACACATTGGGGTCTTGGCGCTAATGCCTTTCTATACGTAAAAACACCTATACTTAGTCATTTTTCAACCCCATATCATTCAAGACATTCCCCCAAAACCCTCTCTAACACTTAGCCAAATATTTCACGCAAATTCAAGTGTCCCAAACTCATTTCAGATCTCAATAAATTCATTCAAGATTCAAGTTCTCATTCTAATCTTCATCAAGGAAATCTCAAAATTTGAGGTATGTGTATTTCAACCATTAAGTCCTTTCACCCATGGTGGCCAATCTTCCTATCTTATGAAATTGCATGTTTCCAAGTTGTAGTATCGATGGATATTGTTATCATGGATTATAAGTATAAAATATATTGGGGATTTATGAGATGTAGATTAAATATGCATGTTTATCTATCTCAAGCTTATATTATGAGTTGGTTTTGTCTATTGAGACTATGTATGTTTTCATCTATGAAACTATGATCTATTATGAGATTTGATGATGGATTCGCTGTATTTCACATGAGGGTTTTGTAATATGTTGGTAGGTTAGTTTGCATTAAGTCTTTTCGCATGATTTTACTCTTGCATTGCATGATTTTGAACAAGCATTACATACCCACCAAGTGTGTGATAAAATGTCAAGTTAAGAATTCTCAAGATATGTACATGTTTTATAAGTCAAATGACTTCATAGTGAATATGGGCTATCTAGTATATCATGAATTCATGTAATTACCTATGATTATACAAGTATGAAGTTAAGCCCTATTTTCAAAGATTTTACCTCTTGTGAGCCTTTGATGTTAATGCAAGGATAATGTTTGATGATGGTCTATTCTCATGTTTCAAGTTAGGCTTACCATTAGAGGTCAAGTATGTTAGAGCTACTCATGTCATGATTCCATGTTTATTGCAAGTTATTAAATTATGATTATTATAAGTATTCCATGGGATTAGACTTAGCATCGATGGATGGAAGGTTTGCTCTCTTTTCTTGAACTATGTGCCAACAAAAGATTATGTTATACCCTTGCTATACTAGTCGATCCATTTAATGCACTTTCAGCTGAAGTTCTTCCCGAAATGGGACAAGCTTGGGTATAGTGAAGTTTCTCATGAAATCCTTTTCGAAATGGGACAGACTCCCATAAGGAAGGTTACTTCTCCGAAATGGGATGAGTTCCCGTAAAGTGGAGTATGGTTTACCTTGGCAAGTATACCACATCTTTATCAGTGAGGGACAATCATCGGGATTTTAAGTTTTAGCTTGCTTGGTCTTAGTCTATGTCGGTTGAGCATGGCCTATGCAAGTTGAATGATTTACAAGCATTTTTACTTCAAGCATTAATCATGCATGCCATATTGAGATTATGCTTATGTATTGCCTATTATTATGCATTTTGATTATATCGTCTTATGTCTTGTTGCATTGTATCCTACATATTTAGTACATTCAGACGTACTAATGCATACTCTATACCGACATGATGTTACCATTGTAATGATCCCAAATTTTTTTCTATTTGAGTTGGAATAGTGTAAGGAGGATTTTTTTTAAAAAAGAGAGGATTGTTATAGTATTTTTAATATTTTATGTTGGGTCTATTTTTTTAATATATAATTTTTTCTTATTGTTGCTCCACTTTGAGCTAATGAATAATTGTACAATTTGTTGTTTTGGTCGACAACTTTTTGTAGTGGGTTTGACACTTGCATATAGTGCTTAATTATTATTATGTTCAATTATGAGCAATAACATGTATGCCTCTATATAAGGGGCTGAGCATTTTGCTCATTTAGTGCAAGCCAAACACATAGACAGGAGAAACAAGAGAGAATCATGAGGAAAAAAAATTGAGTGCTTAATATTATTTGAGAGTTTTTATTAGTTGAATGGAGATGCGTTATTGTCTAGAGCTTCGGTAATTTTATTCATGTAAGTTTCTCCTATTTTCTAAATCTTTTATAATAAGATATTTTATACAAAAGAGTTTATTTTTGTGTGCATATATAAAAAAAATATATTATTCTCCACTATAAGACAAATGAATAAAAGTAGTGCTAGTAAGAAGCTGTGTCCAAGCACATGGACTATAACAATCAGAATGTGGTCATAAAGTAAATATATATTAAATAAATAAAGTCACAACACCTAAGTGCACGTCTATAATACTATTCAATTAATTTTATATAATTCTTTTGTGGCATTCGACCTTGCACGATTTACAAGAATAACATATATATATATATATATATATTAATTGACCAAAATGGCATTAAACATCCACAAGACAATGGAGTCAGCACGCATGCATGATTCTGTTCCTGTCACAATGTAAGTATTGTTTTTAGTTTCCACTTACTGTCCACTTTTACAATTTATTAATTTTTATTATTGCAAGCCATAAAATAATAAATAAATAATCAATTACTCAATATTCAAATATTTTTGTCCGCAATCGTCATTATATTCAGGAGCACTTCAACCTCAAAGGGGAAATTACAGTAGAAATATAGTAATTAGAAAATATAAAATATAATATTAACTTTAATTCATTAAGCTGCCTGCTTGAATTTCCTTCTATAATCTTTTATTTTTAATTCATTTTAGCTGCAAATCTTTTCATTTTCGTGTCAGATTAATTATATAAGTTAATCATACTATCTAGTACCACTCATAAAATTTATGCTCGGGAAGGATAAATAAAAGTATTAATTATGTCACAAATGACGAACGAAAATAGGTACTTTTGACATAATCTTGGGCATATAAAATTGAGAATCGTGACTAAGAGGGGAAATGATAATTTTTAAAAAACATGGTGGATATTTTGTTAATTATTAGGATAGGTAATTAAATTATAATTGTTGTCACCATCCAGGCTAGGGTCGTGACCAGTGCCCGATAGGGGCACTTAGACACACACTAACCCGAATTTCTCAATTTATCCGACCTGAAAACCTGTCGGAATTTCGACAAAGTTTGCTCTATTTTATTAACTAACCTCACCTGCAAATAAAATCCAGCAGCATCCCAGACAACAATATAAATACATATTTCTT
>JAABOM020030729.1:0-17433 GCA_011800125.2 Solanum clarkiae
TAAGTTAAGAAAGGAAAAGAAAAGGGTATCCCAGTATAATTTATCGAAAGTAAAAGGTGAAAAAGTGAAATAATTGGGTGAATTTCTTTAAAGTCAACTCCCAACAAGATCTTAAAACGTCAATAACAATATTATTGTGACAAATTTCAAATTTTTGAAAATGTTAGGGGGTCCTGTCCATTGGCGCGGACCGCACTTTTCGTAACCATGTTGACCAAAAAGTAGCCAAAAAGAATATAACAAACAATCTATATGTCGAGAATTATTAATAGCTTGATTAATTGATTATTTAATTTTTTATTTAAAATTTTTAATTTTTTTTTTAAAATTATATGAGATAAATAAAAATATTCTTCGTTAATAGTTTGATCTAAATATGTTTTTGTCGTCAATACTTTAGTCTAAAAAATGCTTTTATTATTATTTAATGGGCAAAAAATGTGCTCTTTTCAAATAGATTTGTTATTTATTTTCTTTTTGAACACATTCTTTTGTTAATAGTATTTTTTTATCAGCAAACATTTATCCTACTTAATTCAAGAAAAATTTAAAAATAATCTCTCAAATACTTAGACAAATATTTCACTCAAAATTCAAGTACCAAAACTCATTCCGGATCTTAAGAAATTCACTCAAGCTTCAAGTTCCATACAAATCTTCTTCAAGGAATACTCCAAAGTTGAGGTATGTGGGTTTCAACCATTATCCTTTCAGCCATGGTGCCCAAACTTCCTTTTTACTAAATCTCATGTTTCTAAGTTGATTTTATTTATGGGTCTTCTATTATGAATTTGACTATAATCTATGTTGGATTTTTATGAAAGTGTGACTATTTAAGCATGTTTTGAGCTATGCATCTAGTATTTATTTTGAGATTTGATGAAGGGTTTCAATGTATATTGCATGAGGGTATTACAAAGAATTGGTGGGTTGATTTACTTCAAGTTTTCTTGCATGAATTCACTCTTGAATTGCATGATTTTACACTAGCATTGTACACCCACCATGTGTTTGATAAAATGTCTGGATTAGGATTATTGAGTTATTGATGATCTATTGTATGGCTTATGAGACAAGTGACTTTATGATGATGATGATGTATGAATGTGTTGATTTCATGCAAAGTGGCTATAGTGTTCTAAGTGAACATGGTATATACCTCATCCACCTTGTCGGGTGGAGGCAATCCCGTACTACCATAGATGATGGGTAAATACCTCATCCACCTTGTCAAGTGGTGGTAATCCTGTACTACCATAGATGAGGGATAGATACCTTATCCACCTTCCGAGCGGGTGGCATGCCTTGGATTCCAAGTACTAAGTTTCTTGGTCTATGATGATAGTCTCTTTCCACGCATCTAATATGTTCTATATAAGCATTTTTTACTTTAAACTTCATTCATACATGTCATATTATTATCATGTTGTCCATTGCTTATGATATTACATTTTGCCTATTTTTTGTTGCATTGTATCCTACATACTTAGTACATTCAAACGTACAAACGCATACTCTATACCTACATGATATAACCATGTAGGAACTGGAGATCCACTTGATCATCCTTCTCCTCTACGTGGCTAATACGATTACTCTAAAATCAAGTTGGAGAGTCCTCAACTCCGAGGACATACTTCTCTTGATTAATGCTATGTATTGACTCTTCTTATTTTTGAAACTTATGACTTTGAGGGTGAACCCGGAGATTGTCTTGGCCCCCGCTCCTATCTACTTAATAGAGGTTGTCGTTGGAATATTATGATGTATTAATGCTATATTATTGGTTTGTTATGTTTCTATGATATCAAGTATGCCCCTTAGCCCCGTATTCCTTTTTTACTATCTCTTATTGTTGTTCTATTGCTTCCGCGACCAAGGATGTGTAATGATATGCTAAGAGGGTTGATTGGGGTTCCATTGGGTTCTCCATTAGCCATGTCATGTCTAGGCCCTAGGCATGGGTCGTGACAGCTTGGTATTAGAGCACTAAATATGTAAATAGTCCTCGGAAATCAAACACACCAAGTCATGTAGAGTCTTTTCATGGTTGTGAAGTACGCCACAACTATAAATAGGAGGTTGTGAGGTGTTTTAGGAAATGATTCACTTCTTCATGATCTATATCATGTTTTAGGTTTAAAATAAAGATTTACTTCCCTAACAGGTGGTCTTTTTCATTTATAGATCATGCAACAATCAAGGAGAATAGCTCAAAGAGCTCCCATATCGGAGAAGGGTTTGGCCCATTCAGCTCTACAAGCTCCCCAAGAAGAAGGGGTTACGCATGCCAAATACCGAAACGTCATTTCCATGTTGGCATAAGCCGTGACCAATCAATTGAACTAAGGAGCCCAAGCTCCTCATGATCCCCCTCAGTTTCAAGAGTAAGGGATTTCACAAGGATGAACCCTCTAGAGTTCCATGGCTCCAAAATGAAAGAGGACCCCCAAGAATTCATTGTTGAGGTATACAAAGTGCTTGCTATTATGAGGGTGACTTTGGAGGATAAAGCGGAACTTGTGGCCTATTGACTCAAGGATGTTTCACAAGTTTGGTTTACTCAATGGTAACTTGAGAGGGAGAACTATGATCCCATCCCATGAGAGCAATTTAAAGTCGCCTTCCTCTACCGATTCTTCCCTATTGAATTGAGAGTGGCAAAGATGATGGAGTTCATGAATCGCAAGAAAGCTCCATGAGTGTAAGGGAGTATTCCCAAGTGTAAGGGAGCATTCCCAAACTCTCAAAATATACTCCTCACTTGGTTGCTGACCCTAGGGCAAGGATGAACAAGTTTGTGTTGGGGGTATCTGACTTGGTGAGTGATGAATGTCACAATGCTATACTGGTGGGTGATATGGAATTGATTAGGCTCATGACTTATGTTGAGCAACTTGAAGGGGAAAGATTAAGAGAAGGAGTGGGGAGTCTTAGAAGGCTCAGTATGATGGTGGTTTTCAAGGTGCTAATGGTGGTTGTTACGATCAAGGTCACAAATTCCAAGTCCAAGGATCCTCCAGTTTTCAAAACAATAAGGTTTGCTAATGATAGGGTACCTAACCCTAAGGTTCAAGGTGGCAATGCCACGGATGACTCTTCCAAGGTGCTTTAAATGTGTGAGAAATCATAATGGCAAATGCTTGAGAGATTCGAATGCTTTCTTGGGTGTGTAAATGTAAGCCACATGCTTGTTGATTATCCTTGCACTAAAAGAAAGGGTAAAGATGGTTGTCCTCAAGGACAAGGTGCTCATATTAATCAAAGGGCACAAGGAGGCCAACAAGGGGGTACTCCATGTCGCAATCGGTTCTTTTCCCTTCAAGGGAGACAAGAAGTGGAGGAGGTGCTAGATATTGTTACCGGTATTGTTTATGGTTTATGATCATGATGTGTATTCTTTATTGGATCCGGGTACTACTCTCTCTTTCATTACCCCTTTTGTTGCTAATAATCTTCATATTTGTCCTCAATTGTTGTGTGAATTCTTTGAGATGTCTACCCTCGTTAGTGAGACTATTATTGCTAGAAGGGTCTACAGGGGTTGTCCCGTGTTTATATTGCATAAAGTGTTGCCTTATGATTTTGTTGAGCTTGACATGGTGGATTTTTATGTCATTCTTGGGATAGATTAGTTACATTCATATCATGCTTCCATTGATTGTAGAACTCGTAAGGTTAAGTTCCAATTTCCTAATGAGCCCATCTGTAAGTGGGAATGTCATAACTTGGTGATCAAGGGTAGATTTCATTCTTGTCTTAAGGCCTAGAAATTGATTTCTTGGGGTTCCATTTTACCATCTTATAAGGATTTGGATATTGAGTCTAAAGTCCCCCCTATAGGGTTGGTTCCGATTATCAATGAGTTTCTTGATGTCTTCCTAGATGAATTTCCCAGTATCCCTCACAAAATAGAGGTAGATTTTGGTATAGATCTCCTCCTCGATACTCAACCCTTTTCCATTCCTTCTTATCTTATGGCCCTGATAGAGTTGAAGGAGCTAAAGGATCAAATGAAAGATTGGAGAAGCGTTTTATAAGGCCTAGTAAGTCACTTTGGGATGCATCGATGTTGTTTGTAAGAAAGAAAGATTGTTCACTTAGTAAGTGCATCGACTATCAGCAACTTTATAAGGTCGCCATAAAGAACAAGTATCCGCTGCCAAGGATAAATGACTTATTTGATCAACTACAAGGAGCTAGTCATTTTTCTACGATTGATATTCAGTCTGGATACCACCAAATAAAGGTAAGGGAGAGCGAAATTCCCAAGATGACCTTTTGGATTAGATATGGGCATGTTGAATTTGTAGTGATATCATTCGGCTTAACTAATGCACCAAAAATATTTATGGATCTCATGAATAGGGTCTTTAAACCTTACCTTGGCATGTTTGAGATGCTCTTCATAGATGACATAATGATTTACTCCCCGAGTGAAGAAGAGTATGTGAAGCATTTGAGGGTAGTGTTGCAAATGTTGAGGGATGAGAAGTTTTTTGCTAAATTTGATAAATGTGAATTTTTGTTGAAGGAAGTTGCATTCCTAGGGTATGTGGTGTTGGGCGATGGAATTAAAGTGGACCCTTAGAAAACAGACGTGATAAGAAGTTTTCCTAGGCTCTTGACTTTGATGGATATTAGGAGTTTCTCGGGTTTAGCAGGGTATTACTGGAGGTTTGTAAATGGTTTCTCTTCAGTTGTTCCCCTTTTGAAAATATTGACTCAAAAAAAGGCAAAGTTTGTTTGGACCGATGAATGCGAAAGGAGTTTTCAAACCTTCAAAGACAAGCTTACATTTGCTCCTATTTTGGCTCTACCAAAAGTGTTAGAAGGGTTTGTGGTTTATTGTGATGCTTCAAAGGTTGGTTTGGGGTATGAGTTAATGCAAAATGGCAAAGTCATAGATATGCTCCCTAAAATTTAAGGTACATGAGCATAACTATCCCACCCATGATCTTGAGTTAGCGGCTGTGGTATTTTCTTTGAAAACCTAGCGTCATTATTTGTATAAGGTTCATGTAGACATATTTATCAACCATAAAAATCTCCAATATGTGTTCACACAAATAGATCTCAATTTGAGGCAAAGAAGGCGGTTAGAACTTCTCAAATATTATGATATGAGCATGTATTATCATCGCAGCAAAGCTAATGTTGTGGCTGATGCTCTATGTAAAGTGTCTATAAAAGTGTAGATCATATTGGTGATCGCAATGAGGAAGCGGCTAGAGAAGTTCACCGATTATCTAGGTTGGGGGTTAGGTTGAATGAAGTTGAAAATGAAGTGTAGTGGTTATTGATAGCTCCAAATCTTCTCTAATTAAAGAGGTCAAGTCTCAACAAGACCTTGACCTCGCCTTACTAGAAAAAGTTTCGTGGAGGATGGTGAAGTGGAGGTTTTCTCCCAAGGGGGAGATAATGTCCTTAGATACTAAGGTAGGTTTGTGTGTGCCTAATGTTGATGGGATAAGGAATTTGATCTTGCTGGAGGCACATAATTCTTCCTACTCTATTGATCCCGGTTCTACAAAGATTTATAAAGATTTGAGGGAGGTTTACTGGTGGGGTGCTATCAAAAGAGAAAATACTAAGTTTGTAGCCAATTGTCACGATTGCCAACAAGTCAAAGCTTAACATCAAAGGCCAGATGGCGTAGCCTAAGACATAGAAATTCCTACATTAAAGTGGGAAGAGATCAATATGGATTTTGTGATTGGGTTGGCAAAGACTAGGAAGCACTTTGATTATATTTGGGTTGTTTTTGATAGAATAATAAAATTGGCTCAGTTTCTACTACTTAAAACAACCTACGGTGCTGAAGATTATGCCATGATATATCTTTATGAGTTGGTTAAGTTGCATAGGGTCCCATTGTCTATTATTTCGGATCGTGCTACTCAATTCACTTCTCATTTTTGGAGATCATTTAAAAAGGGTCCTGGTACCAAATTCAAGCATAGCACGACATTTTGTCCTTAAACTGACTCACTATAGCATTGGAATGACTCACTTTAAAGTCTTATAGAGTAAGCGATGTATGTCCCAGATTGGGTGGTTTGATGCGGGGTAAAATGCTTTATTGGGACTGAATTTGGTCATTGAGGCTTTGGAAAAAATGATGTTGATAAAGGAGAGATTGAGGATTGCTCAAAGTAGGCAAAAGTCCTACTCCGGCACAAGAAGGAGAGATCTTGAGTTTGGTGTTGGTGATTGGGTATATTTGAATGTCTCAACTATTAAGGGTGTGGTCTGGTTTGGTAGGAAGGGAAAGTTGAGTCCAAGGATTGTGGGTCCTTATAAAATTTTGAAGAGAATTGGTGAAGTTGCCTATGAATTAGAGTTCCCTAGGAGATGAGCATGGTTCATCTAGTCTTCCATGTGTTTATGTTGAGGAAGTGTACGTGTAGGTAACCCTGGTTCTATAGTACCCTTGGATGTTGTGGGTATTGTAGAAGATGACTTGGACTTATGAGAAGGTCCCGATGAAAATACTTGACAGGAAAGTGAAGTGGTGTTGAGAAATAAAGATGTGGCATCCATCAAAGTCTTTTGGAGGAATTTGCAAGGTCAAAAGTTCCACATGGAAAGCCGAAGCCGATATGAGAAGCGATATCCCTATCTTTTCTCTTCTGATCAAGCTTGAGGTAATACGATTCACCCACCATAGAATTTCCTCTCATTGCTTGCCATTTTCATGGCGTTCGTGCATGTTTATGTGAACTTGAGGTTGCATTATGAGTGCTATGTGAAACATGGTTTAAAGATTTTAAATGATGCATGTGTTGCATTTTGAATATGGTGCATTGGCATATAGTACAAGAATCTATTCCTTAGAGCTTGCCTTAACAATTCAGGTACGAATGTTCTCTAAGGGGAGATATTGTAAGACCCCACTTATGGGGGTAAGGATGATACAAGAAATAAGTGTGGAAAATTTGAACTGTTGATGTTTATGTGGAGGGGGGGGGGGGGTTTACGACTCATAAGATGAAGTACGGCTCATAAAGTGGATTCATAGAACCTGGTAGACTCGATGAAATCTGGGATGGTTTTGAAGTTCAATCTATGACTTATTAGATGACCTGTAAAGTCCTCTACAAGTCATAGACAGTCTCGTAGAATGAGAATAAGAGAAAGGGAGTCTTTGAGGTTTGGAAAAAAGACCATCAGAGAAACCTATCTACGACCCTTAGAATATTCTATGGCCCGTAAATGGGGTCTCGTAGACCTATTCGGTCAGGATATCAATAGATGCAAATTTAACATTTCCTCTTTTTTCAAAGTCCAAGATATGTCATTTTGACCCCATCTGTGTCCCCTAACAACATATACAACCCTAATTCATCTCATTGCTCCTTATTAAAAAGCCCACTACATCTCAAAACTCTGTCACGTGCTTCAAGGCTTTCAAGTAAATATTTAAAGCTAGGGTTTCGAATCTTCCATCGCTAAATCAGGTTTTCTCCATCATAATCACTAAGGTATGTAAGTTTGATTGTCAGAACATTCCATCCCACAAGTCCAACCAATCTTCTTCTCAAACTACATGGATTTATGGATTATTTTATTGGTATTTATGAGTTCTTGCTCATGATGATATCATTTTGCATTGTTCACATGGTTTCTATTTGGGTTCTTCAAGTAATGATTTTATTATGCTAAAAACGTTGCTGGGGTTTTATATTGTGATGGATTTAATGACATTAAAGTCATGCACTCTATGATGCCATGAAAAGCTATGAAGGAACTTATGGGTTTAGTTAGTTTTCACGTTACTCAAAATAAGAGTTTTACTATAATAATGGTGGGTTGATGTTGAATAACCTTAGACGAATTGATTTTACTCCGCACTTGTTTCATACACTTGAAATGTATGATTTTATGTACATGTACATATACCTACCATGTTTGACTAAATCTATATGACAAGGATTATTTTGATTGATGAATGATTATTGTATGAATTTCAAGACAAGCATGTTAAGATAAGTTATGAGCTCCTTTGCATGTATTGAACTCATGAAAAGTTCCTATGATTTGTAGGTAAAATGTTGAGCCCTTATGCTATACATTCTACCCCTCTTGTGAGTAAATCATGTGTACATGAAGGGGTCATGCATGACAACTATTTTGCCCTCATGTACTATCTAAAGCTCACTAGAAGGGTTATGTTTGTTACAATCTCGACCACCAGTTGTAATACAATGCCTAACTGAAGATATATGCCACATCTATGCTATGTTTATACCCTCTAGTACAAAGTATATGCCACATTTAGGGGCCATGTATTTGAATGAGCTACTCAAGTCGTGTTATCATGTTCTCACAAGTTATGCAAGTTATGATAATTTTAAGTATTCTGTTGGACTAGACATAGTACTTAAAGAGGCTTAAGGTGGGGCCCGACCTAATGGGTCCTTAATTAATGTCTTTGTCTTTTAACTATGTGCCACTGATGTCCTGTCAAAATAGAGCACATTTAATGCCCAAAACTTAGGATTTTGTGTGTTCTTAATGTAACTTTTATCGTTTTTATATGTTTTTGTGTTTGTTTTTGTAGAAAATACAAGTTTGCTCAATTTTGGAAAAAGTTGCAGACTTTTTCTTATTTTAGAACCCACGAGATCCTCTATGAATCATAGTCCAATCTACGAGTCGTAGAGGTGGTCTCATATGTACTTCCAATGTTCAAAAGAAAAGTTCAAAAATGCATTGTTTAGCTAAACGAGCCCCAGCAATGAGCCATAGTCCCTTCTAAGGGTCATAAAGGATCGTGTCATAGCAAGTTCTAGTGTTGATCAAGATTGAACCAAGAAATGTAAGTGTGGACTACGAGAAAGCAGTATGAGTCATAGAACATGCTATGACTCGTAAAAGTGAATTGTAGCAGTGAAGTCTAAAATATAAGATGTTGAATATGAAAGCCCGATTACGGCTCGTAGGGCACACTCCGATTCATAACTGTGAGACATAGCAGATGCCGATAAGATTTTCTAATTAAATTGGGGACTCATTTGTAAATCCTATAAATAGTATATTTTAGGTTTTTAGCAGGAGTTTTTCACAAATTTTTAGAAAAGATACTGAGAGAGACTTAGAGAGAACAAAAGTTTAGAGTAGTTTCTAAGGTTTTATCTTTTGAGACTCAAATTTGGAGATTAGATTCACTTGTGGATTCATTAAAACTTTCAAGTTTATGATTCGAAATACAAAGTGGGTTTTATTGTTCTTCATTCTCTTTGGGTAAGTGATTAACTATGTCATCTTCATTCATTGTTGGTTTAGTTGTCCAAGTCATGAGTAGGTAAACCCACAACTTGGGGCTGTTGGAACCATGAGAATCTAACTTGGAAAATCCGGATTATTTGCACTTCTTGAGCTAGGTATTTGCATGTATTAGCCATATCCCTTCAATTTGCATGTTGTTTAACGGTGTACAATATTATACCCCGCCTAGTGTCATGATCCCGGTCAAAGTAGAATAGGAAAAGGGAATAGTTAACAAAATTTGATGATGTGTTTTTGTCTAATCAACCGAAGTCGGCCAAGGAGAGGTTGATTGGGACAATGGGTAATAGTTAGTTTGTCACACTATGGAGGCCAGCCAAGCCCTATAGTGAAATTCAACCTTTACGATTAGAAGAGGGTTGGAAGAGCCTAAATTATCGTCCTGCACGCAATGTCCCAATTGAGGTTGTGTTATTCGGGGTATTTAAGTTAGTGAATCATGGGGAACATAATTACCCAATTTGCTCTCCAATTTGATTGTCTCTCCATTTTATGAGTTTAGTTTAATTTTCTATTAATCATTGCAAAATCCCTTTTTTTAGAGAATCAAGTGGTTGATATTTGAATTGATTATTGGTGAACCAAGTTGCTAAAGCACCATATTCCCTATGGGATTCGACCCTAATCTTGGTTAGAATTTTTACTTTGATGATCACTTTGACCTTAAAATAGAGGCATATCTTGAACATTCATCAAAGAAAAATGGCGTCGTTGTGGGGGAATATGGCAATGCTTTGATTTGGTTTCACTAGCAATTTAATTCATCTGTTGATATCCTAATTCTTTTGTACTTTACTTTCGTTTTTGTTTTTAGGTGTTTAGTTTCTTTTATAGGGTATACTAGGTATATACCCAACACAGGGAGCCATGGCGGACCCTTGGCTCCAATCAACTTAGCAATCCAAGGTGTTACTCGAAGAATGGCTCAAGCAAACATGAATATTGCGGTTGATGAAGCCGTGAACTAAAGTGATGATGGTGTTGGTAGGGAAGATAATCCACCAACACGGAAAAATAGGCCACACCATAGGGATTTCAATGAGAATGCAAATTGTGGAACCAATATCGATTAAATCCCATGGACATGGATGTCACAGGAGGTATAGTGTTTCCATCATTACCGGCTGATACTAAGTTCAAAATATCAAGTGGATTACTTCAAATGCTTCAGAACCGTGGTTTGTTTGCAGGATTACCTTTTGAGGATCCTCATAGCCATCTGCACAATCTGACTTTTGTCTGCAAGAGTGTGATGGGCATGCAAAATCTCTCTATGGATGCCATTAGGTTGTACGTGTTCTCTCTATATCTTACCGATAATGCAGCAGTTTTCCAATCAGTACTCCCATAGAGCTCAATCACCAGTTGGGCAAAATTGCAAAGAGCCTTTTTGGAAAGATACTTTGCGATGTCAAAGAAGCTCAAATTGAAGGATAAGATTAACAATTTTGAGCAACTGTCGGGTGATTCCATTAGCACAATGTGGGAGAGGTTTGCTAAGTGTTTAAGAAGTGTTTCGAACAATCAGATCATGGATGATGCCTTAGAGGAGATTTTTTATCAGGATTTTGATGAGAATAGTCAAGCTTGTGCTGATACCATCATAGGGGACATGTTCTTATATCGGTTGTTCACAAGACTAGCAGAGAGAATGAAGCAAGTAGTCAAGACCAACAGAGCATGGGAGCAAAGGGAGAGAGCTTCTACAAGGTGCTTATGTGCGGTGAATGTTAGTTTGGAGCAAGCTAAGATTAACGAGGAGATCATGCAACAACTTGCTCATCTCTACAAGAGTATGGACTTGGTGGTTAAGGAAAGTCAAGAAAGAGTTCATGCAGTAGTCCACGAACCTCCTAGAGCACCCATGTGCGAAGAACATTATTATGACGAATGCACCTACTTTGTTAGAAACCAAGCGGTGGGTTTTTAAAACAATACCCTAGGGTACAATTTGGACTATTGGCGGCAAGGTTCCGGAAACCAAGGTCGGAACTATAACCAAGAGGGTGCTTATAGAGATAACCCTAGGGATTATCTTGAGAGAGATAGGGTGCCAGAAGCCGAGTAGGGTCGAAGAGATGGTTATAAGAGTGGTCCTTATGTGCCACCCCACAATTATGATGCAACGGCTAGCAATTCAAGAATCGTAGAGATGTTTGACCGGTTGATGAAGAAAGCCAAAATATAAGATGAGAGTTTGAAGGGGATGAAGTTCAACATTTGAAGTATCAATCAGAAAATAGTCTCATTCAGTGTCCATCAAGCAACGAGAACAAGAATTTGGTCAATTGTCTACTCAATTAAATCAACGCCAAAAAGGTACATTACCAAGAAAAACAGTGCAAAACCCGAAAAATGATGGTCATTGTATGGAGTTCACAACGAAGGGAGGTAAGAGTACAATTGATCCTCCAATGCTGGTAATTGTTGAAAATTGGCATGAAGAGATAATTGTGGAGAAGGGTGTGAATGAAAAAGATGCAGGCAACAAGGATGGGGTAAATGCTTAAGAGGCTAAGGAGCCAAAGAAGGGTAAGACCATCCCAAGGCCTTCTCCTCCCTTTCCACAAAGATTCAATCAAAAGGAGGATGATGGTAAATTCAAAAATTTCCTCTCCATGTTGAGCAATTGTCCATCAACATTCCTCTTATTGAAGCATTGGAGAAAATTCCCGGGTACTCTAAGTATATGAAAGATTTGGTGACTTAAAAGCGCTGAGCCAAGAGATTTCGCAAGATCTCCAACATTGTAGTGACATTACCACAAAATCTTTGGTCTCGAAAAGAGATGATCCAGTGCATTTACCAACCCTTGTACCATCAGCGAAAGTGATAAGTTCAAATTCTCGGTGGATTTTGTAATTCCTGATTATGAAGTTGACTTTGAGGTCCCTATTATATTGGGCAGACAATTTTTGGCCATAGGGAGAGCCCTGGTAGATATGGATTCCTGTCAACTCAGGTTTAGGGTGAATGATGCAGAGGTGGTTTTAGACATTCGCCAATCTATGAAGCCCCCCCATGAACTAAAAAGTGAAGTATGGGTTGTTGAGAAATTTTGATTATTCAAGATGACTACGCCTTGGGAGACAACCCAAGAGATTTTGATGGTTTACTTGTTCTTAAGTTCATTTTCATTGTGTGGGTTCTTAAGTTGTCACGCCCCAAGTCCCGTTAGGGCGGACTGGCACCCGTTGCCGATAAGGCTCGGGGGAATCAACATATATCTATGCTCTTTCTATACGTATTATAAGGGATTTCTACGTTTGACATGCCTTTAAGAAAATAAACAGTGATAACAAGCCAAAAGGAAATGCATATGACTAGGCCGTTGGGGCCATGGTGCGTAAAGTATGAGGTATGACCACACTTAATTTACATAGTCCACAAAGGCTCTATAGAAGGAAAAGTAACTGATAAGGGTCGGGGCAGGCCCCACCTCGACTAACTGTATAATACAAATATATAAACTCTAGACATGTAAAGCTCCGAAGCAACCTGGAGCTTGGTGTCAGTAACTGGATATCCTGTACTCCTACTGAGGAGATCTACTAGCACCTATACCTGCAACATGAAATGCAGGTCCCCCACAAGGTACATCAGTACGGGATAATGTACTGAATATGTAAGGCAGGATATACTCTCAAATAAAACTATGCACTGGTGTAGGATAAGAGACCACCTTTAGTTATACTTTTGGAATCATGTACTTTATGTTCTTTATATCACTTTACCTTTACTGTATAATCTGTGCACAACTGTAATACAAATGACCAACTGATTAGTGGTAAAACTGTATCGGGATCATCCCTGGCTAGTTTACTCCTTAACCCCTCATGCTACCACCTGTGATAGGATCGTCCCTAGCTAGGTGATTCTTCCACCCCTCGGGCTACCACCTATCAATAAACAATATATTGGGATCATCCTAGGCTAGGTTCTTCCTAAACCCCAAGGGATACCACCCGTGATAGGATCGTCCCTGGCTAGGTGATTCTTCCACCCCTCCGACTACCAACTATCAGTAAACAATGTACTTTATCTTTCAATTACCTTTGAGATGGATCTTTTGGTGGTCAAAATATTAGAGCTGTAGGATTGTGTATGTATCATGTGACATGTAGATAATCATACAAGACAATATGATAATGAAAAGAGTATGTTAGATAAATAATGCAATGCATATGAGATGAAATAACTCGTGGACTTTATTTGGCAAAAAGAACCCATGTAACTTGGTATCCATGTATGTATGCATATTTGAAGGTGACTATGTATGAGAGCATATGAACATGTGCAAGAGTGTAGACACAATGAATATTTGTGTCGGAGTTGGTAAGTGTCTTTATGTGTGAAGGAACTGGATTTCATGTCAAGTAATACGAAATCAAGTAGCCTTACATACCTCGTTGTATGACCTTGTTACTATCTCGAAATAAACTTCCCTTCCTTTAAATATTTATCCGCAACAAAGTAGATGATAAAACTAGTATTAACAGCCAATAGATACACTTTGGAAGCCCAATCTCATAGAAAAACAACATACGGGCAGCAAGCGGACAATTATAAACCTAGTGTATTCTTTCAACCGTTTCACCTCTAATCATATTTTCTAGTACATATTCACATGTACACATCACGTCCAGCCTGTTTTAGTGACATAACAGTCTTGTAACAGCCCACAAAGCACAACACATAACAATTCTACACAACCTAAAAATGGACAGCATAATGTTACCTTCCTCCGCTACATTTCGACGTCGATGATTCCAAACCTATTCCAACTCTAACCAAACTATTCCAACAACATTTACACATGCAAACAGACCTAAAACAGTCTTGTTACAGCACTCAGGAAGTTATGAAGGATGTGAGCCAATGACCTTCCATCCAATAGTCCACGAGTTCCAATCAACGTTACACTTAAAATAGCATAATAAAACGCGTTGGTTAAATGAAACAAAAATCAGGGCAGCAACCTTAGAATAACATTTAAAACTTAAACCATGTTAAGAAAATAAACTTCTCTTCATAATACATCCCACAAACCATAGAGAAATCACTAAAACAAAAGTGAAGTATGCAACAACTTTCTCAATACATGCTGTCTCAAATTTCCAGCACAACATACTAGCATATACTTTTTGCTTTTCATAAGAAAATCATACTAAACACATGTGTAAACTTACTTATCACTACCTTCAAGATGTAGGGCTTCTTGAAGAACCCTAGAAGTTCCCTTGTAGCTGCTCTCTAGGTCAAGAAAGTGTAGAGAGAAAATTGTGAAAAGCTAAAATTTTTCCAAGTCTAAAAGTGAATGAACTTTGCTGTTTGTAACCCCGTTTTAGAGGACCAATTTTGTCATTCCCCAAGTCCCGTTAGGGAGGACTGACACCCCTTACCGATAAGGCTAGGGAGAACCAACCTGTATCTATGTGCTTTCTATACGTATTATAAGTGATTTCTACATTTGACATGCCTTTAAGCGGGCAAACAGTGATAACAAGACAAAAGGAATTGCATATGACTAGGCCGTTGGGGCCACGGTATTTAAAGTACTGGATATGACTGCACTTTAATTTACATAGTTTACAAAGCCTCTAAATAAAGAAAAATTTTGGATAACGGTTAGAAAAGGCCCCGCCTCAACTATCTGTACAATATAAACATATAAGCTCTAGACATGCAAAATCTCCGAAGCAACCTGGAGCCTGGTAACCACAGCTGAATGTCCTGTACTCCTAATGGGGAGATCTGCTAGCACCTGTACCTGCAACATGAAATGCAGGTCCCCCGTAATGGACGTCAGTACAAGATAATGTATTGAGTATGTAAGGCAGTATATACTGTATATAAATTAACAACTCAAATGAAACCATGCATCTATGGAAGATAAGGGACCACCCTTAGTTATACTATGGAATCAAGTACTTTATGTTCTTTATATTACTTTACCTTTACTGTAAAATCTGTACTGTAAAATCTGTGCACAGCTGTAATACACATGACCAACTGATTAGTGGTGAAACTGTATCGGGTTCGTCCCTCGCTAGGTTCTTCCTTTACCCCTGGGCTACCCCCGTAATAAGATGTTTCCCTGGCTAGGTGATTCTTCCACCCCTCGGGATATCGGGATCATTCTTTTGCTAGGTTCCTCCTTAACCCCCTCAAGCTACCACCCGTGATAGGATCGTCCCTGGCTAGGTGTTACTTCCACCCCCTCGGGCTACCACTTATCAAAACTGTATACTTTATCTTTCAATTACCTTTGAGATGATTCTTTTGGTGGCCATAATATTGGAGCTGTAGGACTGTATATGTAGCATGTGACATGTAGATAATCACACAAGACAACATGACAATGAAAAGAGTACATTACACAAATGATGAAATGCATATGAAATGGAACAACTCATGAACTTTATCTAGTAACAAGAACTCATGTAACTTGGTATCCAAACATGTATGCTGATTTGGAAGTGACTATGTATGGAATCATATGAACATGTAAAAGAGTGGATAGATGGTTAATAGTTGTGTCGGAGTTGGTGAATGCCTTTATGTACCAAGGAGAGATCTATGTTTCATGCCAAGTGATACCAAATCAAGTAACCTTATATACCTCGTTGTCGGACCTTGTTACTATCTCAAGATAACCTTCCCTTCCTCCAAATACTTATCTACAATATAGTAGGTGATAAAACTAGCATTAATAGCCAGTAAATACAGTTTGGCATCCCAATCACATAAGAAAACAATACATAGGCAGCAAGCGGGTGTTTATAAACCCGAGCGTATTCCTTTAAGTTTTCCGTCCCTAATCATATTTTCTAATACACATTAGCATGTACACATCATTTATAGCCTATATCAATGCCATAACAGTCTTACAACTTCCCAAAAAGCACAACACATCACAATTCCACACAATCTAAAAATGGACAGCATAACGTTACCTTCCTTCGCTACATTTCGATGTCGACATCTCCAAACTTATTCCAACTTTAACCAAACTATTCCAGCAAGATTTACACATAAAAACAAGCCCAAAACAGTCTTATTACAGCACTCAATAAGTCATGAAGGATGTGAGCTAATATCCTTATATACAACAGCCTGCAAGTTCCAATTAATCTGACACTTAAGATAACTCAATAAAACGCGCTTGTTAAATAAAACCAAAACCAGGGCAGAAACCTTAGGGTGATGTTTATAATTCAAACCATGTTAAAAACACCAAGTTCTCTGTATAATACAACTCACAAACCAGAGATAAATCACCAAAACAAAAGGAAAAGGTGCAGCAACTTTCAACACAGAATCTGTCCAACAATTTCAGCAAGCATAACTAGTATCTATCTCTTGTTTTTCATGATGAAATTATACTAAATATACAACTATAAGTACTTAAATTTATATTCAAGGTTTAGAGGCTCCTTAAGAACCCTAAAAGAGTCATTTGGATGATTCAAAAAGTTGAGAAAAGTTGAGAGGAATCTTAGAGAGAAAATCTGATTTTTGTGAAGTCAAGTTGAGAAATGTCTTTTGGGAGCTGCTTTAGCCCCTTTTTATAGAGTGATTTGGACGATATAATGAGGCAATCTCAGACTTAATTCACCAAGTAGGTGATGCAGCTCCTTTATCCTTTCATTTGGACCTTTTGGGGCTCCAAATAGGTTGGACTTGGGCTACCTATTTTCAGTTTTCACTTACTTAGTTTTGGGACCAATTTGCTAAGTGTGTTGTGGTGTCTTTGGACCCTTTTTATTATATTTCTTGCGATGAAAGTGTATCCCATATATGATGCTAAAACATGAGCCAAAGTTACACCTTTAACACGAACTTATTCATAATCAAACTTGGACAAATTCGACGTCAAGCCTCGTCTCCGTTTAGCTAGCAAATTTAAGCTAAGCAAGTAGGTGACTCACCTTCTAGCTTATTAAGTCCTACAATCACCTCAATTCTTTCACTTCATTTAAGGCCGTACTCTCCTCAATTCGACACAAAACATGTATACGCTCGACCCACTTAAGCGTTAGACGCACATATAGCCCATTAACACACGATTCAAGCACTTTTGAAAATTAGCGCTAATTCGACCAAACCATGTCATGTTTCATTTGAATTGTACTAGTAGTG
>JAABOM020030739.1:0-55727 GCA_011800125.2 Solanum clarkiae
AATTGTTCAAAATTTCTAATATTTATCCGAAATTCCCAAGTATTCCCAATGTTCAAAATTACGGGTTCTAACAAAGAGCATCTAAAGTAGTACGAATACGTAAATACAATATCTCAAATGAAAGATTTATTCCTGATTCTAGGTGCAGACGCACTACTATCTGAAAATGACTCCCATTCCCATTCCCACTCCCTTTCTTACCAGCCTCACATATGGATGATCTGGCCCTTTTATTTTTGTACTCCTCCCTATCTTGTAGCTTCTCTTCCTTAGTCTGTTGCATATAAGACATCAATCTACCAGTGTCCATATCACTAACCAACATTTCTCCCCTTCATTCCTTCTTTTTCCATCGGCATAGGCCACCTACATATAAGCTAATCCTACTCCTCATATCGGTAACCATCTCTAGAGCATAGCAAGACTATTTAGTGAACTTGATTGTACCCCTGCATAGTCATAGAGCCCTTTCAAATTCAAAAACTCTCTTAACTTAGCCACTCTCAATTGTCTCAGGAAGAATCTCCCTAATAAAGCTTCCTTAAACACTATCCAAGTAAGAATTGGCCCACCCTATCCTTTTGTCATGACCCAAGCCTAGGGCCTAGTCGTAACACAGCGAACAAGATGCCCCTAGTCATCACATCTAAGGTATCTTAGCATATCAAGCATTCATAGGTAAGTACATACATATTGAGAAAATAAAATGAGAAATGGACTAAGAGAAATCATTTGAGTTATAAAGAAATATCCCAAACATATATCATTGTACAAAACATACCATCTAAACATGAGTCGATACACGGTTCGGTTTCCCTCAAATAGAAAAGATTTTAAATTAAATTAGAAAGTAAAAGCCTCTAGTTCTTAAAAATCCAAAAATACACAGTCTGAATAGTACGAAGCAAAAAGGAAAATAGGCAGAGACCCAAACTAAAGGCTCACCACTAACATTATTCTTGAACGTCGATAGCTAGCCAATTGCCGGAGGAAGAAGAGAGCCGATCCATATATGATGACATTATGTAGGTAAAATATGCATTAGTACATTGGAATGTACTAAGTATGTGAGATGCAATGCAAACATGAAATTGTAATGACATCATTCATAAATTGAAAGACTTCAATGCATGAAATGGTAAAGTCATCATTTATGTGAGCTCAAGCATGCACAAGGAAAAATGTTCAATATGAAGTAAAAGTAATGCAACATATGAACAAATATGATGGAAAAAAGACATCAAATCTCAAAGTTTTGGTATTAAACCATAATCGTCATATAAGACTGTGTGAGCTACTACATGGAATACAACATTACCCCCTATGTTGGCACCGGGAGTCCACTTGCCGGGTGGAACTCCGTCACATAGTATGTATTGTCATATAACATAAATTGCCAACGTGCATCTACTAACATAGCCTACAAGGGATCCTATGGTGGAAACTAGTTAATGGGGCAAAGAGTTAATTCTAATGATCCCTTACCGAACCCCACCTCAAAGCCTCATTCAGTACTAAGTCATCACACGGAATACTTTTAAAACATATACTTAGTCAAGCAATGACATTTAGAATCATAAGTAGCAATTTCAAAGAGTAGCTCAAAATCTTAGGAACCACTAAGTGAGAACTGTCTTATCACGTTGGAGACCATTATAAATATCTTTTAAGGGCAACATTAACATGCGTATATCTTTGACAAAAAGATTAACTAAAAAAATTTCTTTTATGCCCTCATTAATCATCATTCAAATCATGAAAAATCATCTTAAACTTCGTGGGCTTAACCATTTATTAGAAAACTCATAAATTAAGAGAGTCATGCTTGAACATGGTCATTGCAATAAATCATATGCTAACATTCCATATATAATTATTTACCCTGGTCATTGCAATAATTGACATCAACCCAAACCTCATACAAATAAATAGTAAAACCTTTCATGATAACACTAGAAACAAATACATAGTACTACATCATGAAATCATCACTTAAATAATTGGCATGCATGGTAGTAATTTAAGGAACTTAAAGAGAAGTTAAAAACCTTTAAGGAAGGAATTTTTGGTGAAAGGAACCCACAAATCAACTTGAATACTTTGATTGAAGCCTAGGAGGAAGGAACTTGAAGTTGTGAGGAAGAATCTTGAAACCCTAGCCTTTTTATCTTGCTTCCTAGAGAGAATATTGCCTTGTAATATTTTGGGAAATGGAATAATGAAAAAGAATAAGGATCTTAAGGATTTTAGGTCTAATTATGGGCTTAAGGAATCACACAAATGACGTAGTTTAAGTCAAGATTCAGGAAAAAGACAAAAATTTCCTTCATTAAAAATATCGGACTCAGACCATGAAGCCTCAATTACGGGTCCTGGACTCAACCATGAGTCATGGTTTGAGTCATCCAGTTCTCCTTTTCCAATCTTCAGAGTCTTGTTACCGATCCATCAAACCACAAAACTATTCCACTGGCTATAAACCAATCCATGAGACGTGGATCACCTCGTGGAACCTTTCCACACTTAACCAATTTTCCACTTCCTTGGGCCCTAATCCACGCCATAAACCACAGACCGTAGATAGGACCATGGGTCATCTTATTGGTCATGGTTTCTTTCTAGAAACTCCAAATTTCCTTCAACTTCTGGAACTCACTCTGAGAATCATTCTACGATTTTTGTTTTCTTCCATAGGTCGTAAATGGTTCTCGAAGACTATTTTTACACTTAGAAAAATTCATCATGCTGAAGTCCCTATTCACGAGCCTAGCCTACAGCTCGTAGATTGAACCATGAACTGTGAACTAGGCTCGTGAAATGACCTTGAACCTTTCTGGTCTAACTTTCTTTGCACTTCCAAGTCTTCTAACTTAAGGGTCCTTACAATATCTCTCCCTTGGGAATATTCGTCCCTGAATGTACTTAAACATCGTCTCTAAAGAGATAATAAGTGTCTATCAATCTAGCATGAATGCCAAAATACAATTTAAACATCCTTTTACGAAATTTTCAAAATACATAGCCAAAACATGTCTCAAAATAGTCCATTAACATGTAAATAGGCATATGTATCATGTAAGAACTGAAATGCAAGGAATTGAAGATTTTGGGCAAGAATAATTTAATACCTTAGACTTGAATGGAGTGGAAATGATAGGGATACACTACATCATGTTTGCTTATGCTTCCCATGTTGCACATTCAACTTGTTGATTCCTCCTAAGAACTTTGACAGATGCAACTTACTTATTTCTTAGCCTCTTTACTTGGCGGTCTAGAATTACAACCTGAACCTCCTCATAAGTCAAATTTTATTCAATGTCTACATTTTCTAATGGGACCATAGAATTTGGAACACCCATGAACTTCCTCAACATTGATATATGAAAAATCGAATGAATCATGTCCATCTCCATAAGTAATTCCAACTCATATGCCACTTTGCCAACCCTTTTGACAAGCTTGTAAGGCCCTACTTATCTATGGATTAATTTTCACTTTTTACTAAAGTGGGTCACACCTTTTATGGGTGACACCTTCAAATAAGCCCAATCACCAACTTGAACTCAAGGTCCCTTCTCTTCACATCGTAGTAGGACTTTTGCTGACTCTGAACCATTTTCAATTTTTCCCTTATGAGCCTCACCTTTTCCATAGTATCCATGAATAAGTCTGGCCCTAGCAAGGCCATCTCACCAACTTTAAACCACCCAATAGGTGATATAAATTGTCTACCATATAGAGCCTCAAATGGTGCCATCTCAATGCCTGAAAGGAATTTATTGTTGTAGGCGAAATCAATGAGAGGTAACTGATTATTCAATCTCCCTTTAGACTCCAATATGCAAGCTCTTAACATATCTTCTGACGTTTAAATTGTGCTTTCAGTTGGCCCCTCGATTTAAGTATGGAAGGCAGTACTTAATTATACCTTAGTACCAAGACCTCTTTAAAAAGATTTACAAAAGTGAGAGCTAAATTGGGCTCCGAAATCTGAAATGATGGACAATGGAATTTTATGCAACCTCACCAACTCCTAGATGTACAATTTAGAATAGCCCACAACACTAAATGTTGTTTTGACTGGTAAGACATAAGCCAACTTTGCCATTCTATCCACTATCACCCATATGAAGTCAAAGTGCTTCTTAGTTTTAAGCAATCCCATTAGAAAGTCTATACTGATCTCTTGCCACTTCCAAGTGGGAAAATCAATGTCTTGTGCTAGACTACCCGACCTTTGATGTTCAACCTTAACTTGTTAGAAATTAGAACATTTAGATACAAATTTTGTGATGTCCTTCATTTCGTTCCACCAATAAACTTCTCTCAAGTCCCTATACATCTTTACGGAATCGAGATGAATGGAATAGGAAGAGTTGTCAAACTCTTCCAAAACCAACCTCTTCAACTCACTATCGTCCAACACATACAATCTCCCTTGGTAGTGAAGCACCCTATATCCCTCTTGTTTGTAGAACTCTATTTTTCCTTCTTTCACTAAGGCGTTCAATTCAACCAAGGCAAGACCAAGATCTTTCTTAGACTTGACATCCTCAATCAATGAAGACTCGGAGACATGAGCACTATCACACTACCACTACCGATATCATTCAACTTCATCCCTAATCTAGCAAACATATAGACTTCCTTGGCTAACTCCCCTTTTTAGCATCTTCTAAGTGACACACGCTACCCATGGACACCGTACCAAGAGCATCAGCTGCCATATTAGCATTACTCGAGTGATCCTTCACACTCATATCATAGTCTTTAAGAAACTGTAACCATCTTCGTTGCCTTAAATTAAGATCCCTTAAAGAGAATACATATTGAAGGCTTTTTTAGCCGATGAAAACATCCACGTGAATCCCATACAAGTATGATGCCGAATTTTTAATGCAAACACTACGATAGCAAACTCAATATCATGTGTTGGGTAGTTCTTCTCATGAACCTTTAATTGCCTTGATGCATAGGCAATCACCTTACTATGTTCCATCAACTCGCAGCCTAAACCAATCCTTAAGGCCAATAGACAACAAATCCATCAATTCCTTTAATAAAGTTAAGATTAGAGCCAAAGTCAATCGATCCTTCAAGGTTTGGAAACTCTTTTGACACTCATCCATCTATACAAAATTCACTTTCTTTTGGGTCAACTTAGTCAATGGAGATGAAATGAAGAAGCAATCTTCAAAAAATCTTCTATAATATCCAGATAGACCCAAGAAATGCCTAATGTTAATAGGAGTCAATGGCCTCAGCCAATTTCTCACTACCTCCATCTTCTTAGGATCAACCTTAATCCCATCACCTAATACCATATGCCTAAGAAAGGCAACCTTTTTTAACCAAAATTCACACTTGCAAATTTTACAAATAATCCTTTCTTTGTCAAGGTTTGGAACAACATTCTTAGACGCTCTATGTGTTCTCCCTCACTCCGAAAACAAATTAAAGTATCATATATAAACACCACAATGAACATATGAAGGTAGGGTTAAAATACCCTATTCATAAGATCCATGAAGATTGTCGATGCATTAGTAAGGCAAAAACATATCACCACATATTCAAAATGGCCATATCTAGTCAAGAAAGTCATTTTAGGAATGTTAGTCTCCCTTACCCTTAGTTGGTGATATCCGGATTGCAAATCAATCTTAGAGAAATGCTTCGCTCTGTGTAGTTGATCAAATAAGTTATCTATCCTGGGTATGGATATTTGTTCTTAGTGGTGAATTTATTGATTTGTTCGATAGTCTATACACATTCGGAGTAACTCATCCTTCTTTCTCACAAACAATACCGGAGCACCCCATGAAGACCTACTAAGTCTAATGAAACCCTTTTCCAACAAATCCTTCTATTGTTCCTTTATCTCCTTCAAATCTGTCAGGGCAATTTATAAGGAGGAATAGAGATAGATTGAGTATTGGGCAAGAGGTCTATGCTGAAATCTATTTTCCTTTCGGGAGAAACATCCGATAGCTCATTCGGAAAGACATCGAGGAACTCATTTACAATAGGAATTGACTCAAGAGAGGGAAGTTTAGTAGTGACATCTCTAACACTCATTAGATGATATATGCACCTTTGGAGATCATTTTCCAAGACTTTAGATGTGAGACAAACTGACCTCTACATGATGAACTACTACCCTCCACTCAAGAATGGACTCATTTGGAAATTGAAACTTGACTCTACGTGTCCGATAATTTATGGAAGTATAAGAAACATACAACCAATCCATCCCAAGTATAACAACAAAATCAACCTTAGAGAGTTATACCAAGTCACAAGGGACAACCTTATGCAAGATGGACATAGGACAATTTGTATAGACCCTTTGTGCAACTATAGACTCTCCTATGGGAGTATACACTTCAAAAGGTTCATCAAGGACTTTGAGACATGTATGAGATCTATCTACAAGGAAAGAATTTACAAATGATAGATTTTCTCCTGGATCTAACAATGCATATGCATCAAAATTATAAACTTTTAACATACTGATAACAACATGTAGAGCCTCTTCTACTTCTTGGCGGCCATAATAAGCATATAACCAATTGGTCTTGGGGTTACCTTGGGCTTGTTCACCTTGGACTTGGGGCTTAGTATCAGGGTACCTTGGGCTTGTTCACCTTGGACTTGGGGCTTAGTATCTCCACTCTTACAATCTTTGGTATGGTTTTTGTGATTTCCACACTTGAAGCATGCATTAGAGCTATCCAAACGCTCCTCTTTATGGGCCTCCCATATTTAGGGCATTTGGCAGTTTGTGTCTAGTTGGTAGACTTTTGGCCTCCTTGATTTTTTCCACTTTGAAATTTGTTGTTACCTCCACTGTTTTGATGGGATACCCTCTACCGTCCACCCAAACCATCTTGGACTCTCTAGCTCGCTCCATTACCTTTTCTTCCTCAATTTGTTTTGCATAAGTCATCAAATGGGAGATGTCTATTTCCTTGACAAGCAATAAAATAACGAAAATAATAATAATTTGTTGAGAGAAAGAAGTAGTAAGAAAGAAGTAGGGAAAATGGTAGGTAGCAAGTCATATATAGGTAGATATAAATATAAATACATGGAATGGTTTTGCACTCTTTAGACACCAAATTTGACACTCCATATATGAACTTGCTCATCCTTGCTCTTGGGTCTGCTACTATAACTGGGGCATATTTGGAGAGTTTGGTGAATTTGAGAGAATACTTTCTTACACTCGTGTTCCCTTGCTTGATATTGATGAATTCTTACACTTTGGCCTCCCTTAGCTCTAATGGGAAGAATCAGTCAAGAAAGCAGCCTTGAACTCCTTCTATTCAATTTGACCCGCTCCTTAGACCCTCTCCCCACCCATTGCTCATACTATTTTTTTACCATGCCCTTGAGTTTGTACACCACCAACTCGGACTTTTCCTGTCATGGGACTCCTATCATGGCAATAATCTGGTAAGCCTCATCAATGAAGTCTATGGGATCTTTATACACCTTAGAGCCAAGAAATTTTGATAGATTTATCCTTATGAAATCTTGAAGCCTTGTAGCCGACATGGGCACTTGAAGAGGGATGGAAATCTCCCTATTTGTTGGTTAGCGAAAACTTTGGCTAACATAGTGAATACAACTCTAAACTCTGCATAGGACACCCCATCATCTTATTAGAAAAGAGGGGCTTGTTATTCGAGTGTTTTTCTTGGTTGAGGAGCTCTTCTTGGTGGCACGATCTAGAAATAGCAAAGAGAACATCGTTAGTTATATGGGAACTTTAGACAACTCTAAAGCCACAAAATGAGTTATCAAGAATGGAAAATTTTCTAAACGTTGCATAGCCTCTCATTCATGGTTTTGGTGTGCTTCACAACCTTGAACAAGACTCTACTCGACGCGGTATGTTTGGACATCCAAGGATCATTTTAAAATCTCGTATCTGATATACAATTTGTCATGATCCAAGCCAAGGGTTTAGTGGTAACATGGCGAATGAGATGTTCGTAGGCACCACAACCAAGCCATCTTAGCATATCAAGTATTCATAGGTAAATATGTACATATGCAGAGATAAAATGGGAAAAGGACTAAGGGAAATCATTTGAGTTATACATAAACATCCCAAAAATATATCATTGTCCAAAATGTACCATCTAAACATGAATCAATGGGAACCAATGTATGGGTCGATTTACTTCAAATATAAAAGACTTTAAATTAAATTAGAAAGCAAAAGCCTCTAGTTCTTAAAAAGCCAATAATACACATCGTCTGAATAGTTAGTAGAAAGGAAAATAGGCAAAGATCTAAACTAAGGGCTCACCACTACACTAATCTTGAACGCTGATAATTAGCCACGTGCCGGAGGAGGAGGAGCATTAGTCCCTACATGGTAACATTATGTAGGAAAAACATGCATTAGTATGTTAGAATATACTAAAATATGTGAGATGTAATGCAAACATGAAATTGTAATGCCATCATTCATAAATTGAAAGACTTCAATTCATGAAACAGTAAAGTCACCATTTATGTGATCTCAAGCTTGCATGAGGAAAAATGTTCAATATGAAGTAAAAGTAACGGAACATATGAACACATGTAATGGAATGAAGACATCAAATCTCAAACTTTGTGGAAATGGACCGTAACCGGCATATAAGACCATGTGAGCTACTACACGGAATCCAACATAACCCCCTATGCTGGAATGGAGATTCCACTTGTCGGTTAGAACTCCGTCGCATAACATGCATCATCAAATAAAATAAATAGCCTACATTGATTAACTAGCTTAACCTACAAGGGCTCCTATGGTGGTACATAGTTAATAGAGTAAATGGTTGCTTTACCAAATCCCACCTCAATGCCTCATCCGGTGCTAAGTTATCCCATAGAATACTTTTAGAAAATATTCTTAGCCAAGTAATGACACTTAGAATTATAAGTAGTAGTTTCACAAAGTAGCTCGAAACCTTAGGAACCACCAACTAAGAACTGTCGTATCACGTTGGGGACCAACATAAATATGTTTTAAGGGCAACATTAATGTGCGTATATCTTTGAAAAAAGTATCAACTTAAATCCTTTCTTTTCTGCACTCATTAATCATTTTTAACCATTTAGTAGAAAACTCATAAATCAAGAGAGTCATGCATGAACATGGGAAAAATATGCTTATTATTCATATGCTAATAGCCCACACAATCATTTAGCTCGAGTCATTAGGGTCATTGATATTAACCCAAAACGCATAGAAATACATAGTAAAACCTTGCATAATAACATTGGAGACAAATACATAGTAATACATCATGAAATCATTACTTAAACCATTCGCATGCATAGTAGTAATTTAAGGAACTTAAAAAAAAAGTAAAAACCTTTATTGAAAGAACTTTGTAGGTGAAAGAAACCCAAAAATCAACTCATATACCATAATTGAAGCCTGGGAAAAGGAACTTGAAATTGTGAGGAAGAATCTTGAAACCCTATCCTTATTGGCTTTCTTCCTAGAGAGAATATTGCCTTAAAATATTGTGGAAGATGGAAGAATGAAAAGAAATAAGGGTCTTAGGGATCTTAGGTCTGATTAAGGGCTTAAGAAATCACAAAAATGACATAATTTATGTCAAGGATTCATAAAAAGGACAAAAATGCCCTTCATTAGAATGGCTAGACTCAAACTACGAGACTTCGATTATGAGTCGTGGAATTAACCACAGGTCGTGGTTTGAGTCATCATGTTCTCTTTTCTAATCTTCAGAGTCTGGTTATTGCCCCACCTAACCACAAAACTATTCCACAGTCTATAAAGAAATCCACGAGACATGGATCACCTCATGAAACCTTTCCACACTTAACAAATTTTCCACTTCCCAGGGCCCAAATCCATCAACATAAACCATAGACCATAAACACAACCACAGGAAGATCTATTGGTCATGGTTTCCTTTCTAGAACCCCAAATTTCTTTCATCTTCTGGAACTCACTCTATGAGTAATTCTAATGGTTGTGTTTCCTTCTACGGGTTGTAAATTGTCCTTGTGGACTTTTTTGACACTTAGAAAAATTCCTCATTAGGTGTATAATTTGTGAACTCAGGCGGGCTCATTCTCAGAAACTCATGAAACCTGGAGGTATCTGGAGAATCTTGTCCGCCTGCTACTAGTACTATCACTATCTGAGCCAAAGTTTAAATGGCCTGGCAATGTTCAGCATTGGAGATGTCAACATGTGGTGGCTGCTCTTTAGGCACACACTTTAGTAACTTGTTGTTTAGGATGGTTGCTGTTCTATTTTGCAAGGCGTCCTTTACCTGTTATTGGTATATCAACTCATTTTGGAGGCATCATCTAAAATCAAAATGTGAATGCACAAATTAGAAGGGAGTTTTCTCATAACATGAAAGAAGTGATACAATTTCTAATGTCCTATATCCTCCTGATTATAAATGTGGTGCATAATATACTCATAATCAAGACTTTACTAGACACTGCTTCATAAACTCCTAGGACTCGTGAACAGTATCCTCTAATACTAAGTTTGTCATAATCCAGGAGGGCACCCTAGATATAGCTGACACTCAGAAATTATTTTGGTTCCAAAGCAAACAACTTGGCTTGATCATTTGTCCAATCAACAATGAAAGACTCATTCAACCGTAAAAAGTCAATAAAATATATAATATAACTTAACAAACCTAACTTAAAGGTTAATGGCCAAAGGACAACAATCTAACTCCAATTCAACATTAAAAGAATAGTCCAAAAGGAATAAATCAAGAGATAAAGATCTCAACATTCAGTCAACCACTATCTATTTCTAGTTATTGAAGCCTCTATCATTACTATATAGATGGTAGTAATAATAGGTTCATGGCTACCACAAATCAAAATAAATCACTAACTCAAAGACTCTAAAATGATATCCTCCAAATACAGGGGAGGACTCACCAATAAGCTGAATACAGATAAGATCCTCAACGAAGCACCTGTTGATGATCTGTAAACCTATTTTTGTATCATGAGAAGATGTACACCAAATGGACATTAACATGTGGAATGTATGAGCATGCAAAATGGAAGAATAAAACGTATATCAAGAAAATTCAGCTGCTCAAATCAGAAAAATAAGGAACTCAATCAGAATGTCATAAGTTTAAAGCAAGAATAATATTTAGACAGAGACCAATCATATATAATCCAATCCAATCCAATCATTAGAGTACTATCAAGACCTATTTGGGAGTTTCTCTTATCCGACAACAATTACTTATGAGTCAGTAATCACAGAAAAAGTTCATTGTTATTGCCACAACATTCCAATATATTGCAAGGATAAAGGACGAATCAACTAGTAATGGATCTAGCCTAGTCAATCAAGTCAACTTATGGGACAATATAAAAGGAATTCATCTAATTTATGATTCGATTTTCACCTATGCTTGGCTACACAGTTGTTGAGTTCATATTGTTACTTACTCTTACTCAATTCAGTACTGGATACTCCTTCCAAGATAATATTCATAATACATTACCTAATCAATTTAATTAATATAATCAACAAGCCTCATGTGGACTCTTATCAATTCATCAGTTCTATTATAATCAAACCATTCAACTAATCAATCCCAATCACATTGTTTTAAGAGTAGTTTGGAGATGTATTTGTCTCGATCCAGGTGTAGGGCGTAGGAGCGACATGGAGAACGAAAACCCGAGAGTTCCTAAACAAGTCTCACAGCATCCACAAACACATCATCAGTTTGGAAGTGCATAATTAGACAACAAACACATAGTTCTAGGGGGTGGAAAAGTATGAGTCACGCTTTGGGGATGCCATAGGGATAGGGATTTACATGGATTCACATAGCACATAGGACATAAGATCAAAGGGGCAAGTAAGGATGACTCATGCTGTGGGGACAGAAGGGACTTAGGACATTCCACATTTCTACATCTAATCATGAACATATTATCATAACATCACATCAAAAGATGACCATAGTAATAGTCTCCACAAGCAATAAGCATAACATACAACAAGCCCATACATAGAGTTTACATGATATCCAACAATGCCTCTAGGTTATAGATTAGGTTGAGAGCCAAGAAATGTTCTTGGTCTCACCCTCAAATTCAAGACATAAGCATCATAACATATAAGGTAGATAGAAGGTAGCTTTTCCTTGGATGATAGGACTCACCACAAGCAACTCTTCATCATTCAAGCTAGTCGTCAAGAGGTGAAAGATGGTAGTATTTGGTCTCTACGTGGTAAGATCATATAGGCAAAGAATACATGTTAGTATATTTGAAAGTACTAAGTATGGCATGCAAATGCTTATAAACACATAATCTTGTAATTTAATATTAGATGACAAGAGCACACAGATATAAAAGGAACTATATAAGAAAAAATAATACATCAATATGCCATGAAATCTATGATGCGTGAAATGCCATAATACTTCAAACATAGTGGAGATGGGATCTTAGCCGACATATAAGACCAATCGAGCTATTACTTGGAATACCGATGTTGCCTTTACACTTGAGAAAGAGTGGACTTTTTGTCAAAGGTAACCTATACACTCACCTTACGGGAATAACACCCATTTTGGAGAGTGACTCACCTAACGAGAACAACACCTATTTTGGAGAGTACCTTACCTTACTGATATGCTATTGAAATACAACACTTTTGATGCTTAAAACTTGGGATTTTATTTATTCTCAATGCGATGCTAGTTGGATTTATGTGTATTTATTTTATATTTGCAAGATCCCAGGGTTGGCCTTGATTTTGGAAAGAAATACCGAAGTTGTTGATTTCTGATGCAGAACAAGACCTTCTACGGGATGTAGAACACTCTATGGGTCGTGAAGGTGATTTCGTGGACAAATTTAGTGAGGAGCTAATTTTTTTTGAAGTTTATTCTATGAACATGTAAATGGGTCATGGAATAATTTACGAGTCATAGAACAAGGTTTGTGCCCCGAGGATCAGAGATTGGAACTTTCTGGAGATTTATCAGACGAAACCCCCTTTTGAGTTGTAAACCACTTTATGGGTCATAGAGGGGATGTCGTAGAATTGAAGTCCAGTTTTGCAATACGGCCCATAAAACCTATTGTGAGGCGTGCCTAACCAGCTATCCTATTGTGCTTAGGACTTGTCTTTTAAATATTATAAATAGTTTTTACGTTGTTTTTCAATAATTTTCACACAGTACTCAGAGAACTCAATAATTAGAGAGAGAAAATAGTGAGATTACATTGGAGAGTTGTGAGAACACTTGTACTTTGATTTCATCTTTAATCTTGTGATTCTCTTTGAAGTTTGATTAGCTTGTTTATTAAAATGTGTAAGTGCTCTATTGTATTATTTCAGATCATAAGTATTGCATCTACATAAATCATGAGTAGCTAATTCCACAACTAGGGTTGTGGGAACTATGGAAAACTTATAAGGTAAAATTGGATAATTCATAATTCTTGGAAAGTGTGCGTGCATGTTTTAATTAACTCTCTTCATTTTGCATATTTTCTGATAGTGGCCAACAATAGAACCTGCCTGGTGTTACTGATTGGACCAAGGTAGTAATGAATAAGAAAGAAATTAATTAATAAGATTCGATTGATGTGTTCTTATCTAATGAACCCAATTGGGTCAAGGGGATGTTGTAATAAGACTAATACGTAAGGGTTGGTAATGTGTACTATGGAGATGGGACAAGTCGCAGACACTAGAAAAGAAGTAGATTATTTGGTGATACTTAGTTAGAGACTCATGGGGAACACAATACCCTAGTTTATCTGCATATTGACTTCACTATTGTGTTAGTTAGGTTTATTTTCTATTGATTATTGCAAACCCCCGTTCTTCAGGGAAGTAAGTTGGTTTATTTCTCAAATTTCCGGTGATTGAATTCTCTTGAGTCTATATGTTCCCTTGGGTCCGACCCTAACCTTAGTTAGGTTCTATTTCTTGACATGACTACTTTATCCTAAAAATAGAGGTGTAACTGAGGCAACATCAAGATTTTGGTACCACTGCTGGGGAATACGACTAGACTTAGTTAATTCATAGTGATTTGAGCATTAATCCTTATTTCTCACATTTTACATTTTTTGTTGTTTTTGTTTTTTTTGCAGGGTGTAAGTTTAGTGTATGCCGAATACTCGAAGTCGAGACAGACTCTTGACTCTGTTTGACCCAGATATCCATAAAATATTGAGGAGAATATCCTAAGAGAACATCAACAAGACAGCTAATGCAGCTCTGAACATAAACGAGAATGAAAATGCTGACCATGAGAACCCCCTCCTCTTGAGGACATTTCTCCACAACCTTAGGATTTCAATGCCAATGCTTACTATTGGAATCAATGTACGCTGAGTCCTATGGCTATAGAGTTGACTGGAGCTATTGTGTTGCCATTACTATCGAAAGACATAAAGTTTACAGTCTTGCGTGGATTGCTTCAGATATTATAGAACTGTGGCCTATTTATGGGCATACCATCAGAGGATCCTCATAACTATCTACACAATATTGCATTCGTCTGTAAGAGTATGATGGGATCACATAATCTGTCCGTGGATGTTTTGAGACTTTGTGTCTTTGCACTGTCTCTTACTGGAAATGCAACATTATGGCTATTTGAGCTCCCACAAAGTTCAATCACTAGCTAGGCTGAACTACAGAAGGCCTTTATAGAGAGGTACTTCCTTAGATCGAAGAAGCTCAAGTTGGAAGAATAGATCAACAACTTTGAGAAACTTCCTAGTGATTCAATCAATATTACATGGGAGCGGTTCACCAAATGCTTGAGGTGTGTCCCAAACCACAAGATCATTGATGATGCCTTGGTGGAGATCTTCTACCGTCCCCTTGGTAAGAACAATCAGGCTTGTGCTGACACTATCATGAGGGGCATGTTCTTAGATCAGTCATGCGTAAGGATAGCAGAATATATGGAGGGAGTGGTCAAGACTAATTGTGCATGGGGGCATAGAGATAGAGCAATCTACCAAAAGTTCGTACCATGTTAGTGTTGGTTCAGAGCAAGCTAAGAAAAATGAAGAAATTATGCAATAGCTTGCCCGAATTCACACAGATATGGAAGTGATGATGAAGCAGAACTAGGAGCGAGTCAATGCAGTGGTTCATCAATCTCCATGTGTGCCCATATATGATAAGCCTTATGATAAGGACACCTATTTTTTTGCTGATCAGATGAGGGGTTTCTGGACCAACAACCAAGGGTCTAATCAAGATTATTAGTGCCATGTTCAAGGAAACCAAGGTCGGAACTTCAACAACGATAGAACTTTCAAGGACAATCACAGAGGATATTATGACCAGAACAAGGGCCCAGAGAGAGATGTAGACTGGGTCACAAAGATGGCTTCAGAAATGGTCTTTATATGCCATCATATAATCATGATGTAGGTGCAAATAGTTCAAGGATTGAGGAGATGTTTGATCGCATATTGAAGAAAGCTGAGACACAAGATGAGACTCTGAGGGGTATGAAATCTAAGTTTTCCAGCATCAACCAGAAAATTGAGTCTCATTTTGTAGCTATCAAACAACTTGAGCAACAATTTGGTCAAGTGTTGACTCAACTCAATCAACATCAGAGGGGAACATTGCCTGAAAACATAGTTCAGAACCCTAAGAATGAAGGCAGTGTATTGAGGTTACTACTCGTAGTGGCAAGAGCAATATTGATCCTCCCATGCCAATTGATGAGAATGATGTTCTATTGGAGATAGTTGCGACCAAGGATGAAGATGTAGGAAATGATCATGGCAAATATGGGGTGAGTGAAGCTGCTGATGTGACACAGAAGTTAAAGCCCATTCTTAGGCCTCCTCCTCCCTTTTCTCAAAGAATCAAAAAGTGGGAGAAGGAAGGCAAGTTCAAGAACTTTCTCTCCATGCTGAAATAACTCTCTATCAACATCCTTCTCATTAGGCATTGGAGAAGATGCCAGGGTATGCCAAGTACATGAAGTACTGGTGCTTTCACCATACTCTGCACCATTGGAGATGTGGAGTTCGAAAGGGCACTATTTGATCTAGGTGCTTGCATTAATCTGATGCCCCTTTATGGTCTTCAAAAATCTAGGATTGGGAGCTCCTACTTTGGTAGGCATGTAGTTATTGATGGCCGATCGTATAGTGAAGAAGCCTGTTGGGATACTATATGATGTGTTGGTCAAAATGGAGTTCTTATTCCCTGTAGACTTTATGATCCTAGATTGCAAATTTGACTTTGACGTCCCAATCCTCTTGGAAAGACCATTTCTAACTACTGGGTGAGCACTGGTGGATATAGAAGCTGGTCAACTTAGGTTTAGATTAAATGACAAAGAAGTTTTCTTCAATATATGTCAGTCTATGAAATAGCGAGATGATTTGAAGAATGAAGTCTGGGCAATTGGTGAAGTCTAAGTAACCAATTGTCCAAGTCATGCTGTGATAATAAATCAAGCGATACTTGGGAGGCAACCTACAGTCTTTGACGTAAGGGTATAGTTGTAGCTTTATTTTTAGTTTTTAGACTCATAGGTAGATTGTTTTCTTATATTTTGGTTGTGATTTTAGACACTAAATTGGTTGTATATAGGGTAACAGTGTGTTCTATGAAGAATAAGCAGGTACATGGCTAAGTCAGCCATTTTTGGCTGAGAAGAGCATCAGGAAGAGACTCTACGACTGGTTCTATGAGTCATAAAACACTTTACAATCCATGCACCATCTTGTAGATATTTCCAGTTAGCAAAACATTGTGTACTCCAGTCCACGAGCCAACTTTATGATCCGTAGATAATACTAGGGGTCATGAATGGGGCTAGTGGACCCTAGGTGAGTTTTCTGAAAGTTTTCTTAGTATTGAGATTTCTACGACTGACTCTCTGAGTTGTACATTACTCTAAGACTTGTATACTATTTTGTAAAACCCGGTCCTAAAATATAGGATTTGGACATTCTACAAAACCATAGTTCACGAGCCGTAAAATACTCTACAGCCCGTGATCGGGGTTTTGTAAAGTCAAAACCCATTAGATTTCAGTTGAACTGGTCAAGGTATAAATAATAGGGTCAAATTATTTTGACCATGTTTCAAATCTAAATTACAAAAACACCCTGCCAACGCCACCCCCAAGAAATTCCGACCACCGACAACAACCGTACCCCTATTTTTCGGCAAGATTTTTTGGTGACCTAGGGTTTTTGTGCCTCTTCACCTCCTTCATCTTCTACAATTTGGTCACATAACTTAGTAAGTTTTTGATTAATCACATACCTTTAATTTGCCTACTTTTGTATAATTAAATTGGAAATTATGTTGGAAATGGTAGTTTAGACATGAAACCATGTGTGAAATTGGTATGTTGCTAATTGAATTAGGATTGCCCATGTTTGAATATGATTTTAAGTCTGGAATTGGGTAAAGTTTCCTTGATAGTATGATTTGAATAGTATTTTTGGCACCTATTGAATCACCCAAAATTGATTATGTGTAATTTGTTGGTGATGACATATGTGCATATTTTTATTGTGAAATTAGTCATACCTGGTCAAAAGGGTTGGGGAAATATGTCTAAGTATTTTTGATAGGGTATACACATTGAATAGTATGTTAGGGTATTTGTTGTTGTGTGAAAATCATGTAGGTGTGTGCATTCTGCTTCTATGTTGTTAGAATAAATATCGAAAAATTCGTATAGGGTCCATTGTGATGAACTTGGAATCTCAGATAATTAAGTCTTTAGTCTACGAGTGGCTTTTACGGCCCGTGGAACATTCCATGAGCTGTAATTGCCCCTCGTACAAGATTTTAACAACTTAGAGTTTCTGAGTATCCATCAGACCAGACCTTGTATGAGTCATAGAATACTTTATGACTCGTAGAGAGGTCTCGTACATCCCTGGCTCAAATAATTTCAGACACTAGAAATCTCTACAACTCAGTCTATGACTCATAAAATATTTTGTGAATCATACATGGTCTATTAGACATTTCCAGTGAGCAAAACGTAATATCACAAACTATTTTATGAGAGCCCTCTACAACTCGTAGTATCTACTACGGCCTATAAAAGTTCCCTGGTAGACCCTTTTGCAACTCAGCCTGACTTCTTTTTGTATTTTTTATTTTTTGATATTAAGGGCAAACAAAGGTGCATGAATGCTCATGTTTTAGCTATTATAGCTCCAAAAGCTAAGCATGACAAGATCGGGGCCACGCAGAAAAGGCTCAAAGATGAGTCTTTGGAGGACGAGCAGACTCTGACCTCGAGTGGATCATTAGAGGGACCCTAGCATCCATCAAAACCCAGAGGTCTCTAGGCCTCAGACTAGAGCTGCTGCTAGAGCTGAACAAACTCAGGTTCTCATCATCCTCCCTCCCTAGTTTAATGAGGAAGGCTATGATGGGATCAATTTTATTCAGATGATTCCATCTAGAGAGAAGTCCAGCTTTGAGTCAGGCTCTAGTGATAGAATAGAGACAGAGTCATCTACAGTGCCATGATCATCATAATTTGTAGTAGGTGCTATCACTAATAGGTGGTGCATTGAGTGCATGTAGGAGATTTATATGGAATGCCAGCAACAGACAGAGTGGGGCAAGCCATCATGCTCCATTATGAGAAGCCTCGAGTCATATAAGATAGACTCGACAGTGTCCTCGGCCTCTACAACTCGATTATCAAATAGGGACTCCAGTGGCTGACACACACACTCGAACGATACTCCTCGACCATGCTGAGGTAGTTTTATGCTTCATACACAGCCATGATTCATATCACTCTTTCTAAGGGGAAAAAGCCCCTTGCTCAACCCAAACTGACTGAGACAAAAGTGAGGGGCCGATACGTGGATATTTCAGAGACCACCATTTGTTGCATGCTTTTTGGATGAGATTTCCCTACCCCCAGATCAACTGCTGAGTACGACTACAAATGAGGCAGATAAGGGGCTCATTGTTGATAAAGATCCAGAGCAGAGAGCCAGCCTGATTAGATGGGTGGCTAGTTATATTACTGAGTAGGATTCAGAACCTGCATGGGTTGCCACATACTCGGAGCCTATTATCAAGGCTTTGCTCAATTTTCTGGCCAAGTTCTAGTGGGCAGTTATTATATCACTCATCCGACCAACGCTTGCTGATAATTCTTTGAAGCAGGAACTTATAGTGCTAGTTACCAGCATCTAAGCTAGCTATGATATTGATTAAGCCTGCCTCATCGCCGAGCAGATTCATGAGGCCATCGAGAAGAGGTCTACCTCCATCCCTTTTCCTTTCTTAATATACATGCTTTATCTAGAGTTGAGGGTGGAGGGCTTACACCAGCTGGACTTGCTGAGTGAAGCCTAGCGGATCTTGGATGACAGCCTGATCAATCCTGAGGAGAAGCCGGTGGCACTCTGATGAGCATAACACCAACCTACTCCTATACTAGAGATGCTTGCACCAGTGCCACCGCTTGAGGTGTCGCACACTAGCATAGCCACTACTACTGTTACTGAGGATGGGCCCTTGCAGCCTGAGGTAGATGAGAAGAGGGAGCCCACTACTTCTATTCCTGCACCACAGGCCACATCATCACAAGCTAGTCGCACGAGCATGGTTTACGTGTCTGCCATATCTATACAGGCCAAGTCTGGAGGTTATATCATGCTGAGTCATAGTTGAATAAGCTTGTTTAGCAGATTAAGCCATGGGTCTGAGAGGCAATTTCAGACTTGGAGAGTCGCATGCAGGCTTTCACGGTTGCTGCTATTCAGGACCGTCTCTTTACCATGGATGGCTGTATTAATTCCTTCCAGGAAAGGGTACAACAAAGCTTATGCACGACTTGGCCAACATACTTGTCGGCCATCTTAATGGAGATAAAGCAACTCTGGGGCTAACATGACAGCTGCACTTGTGGCATCGGTGACAATACCATAGGCCACGCTCCTGGTGCTGGTGGTTGATCTTTTTTCTCCTGATAAGCCTATCTAGTATTTCTATGGGAAGAGAAACCCGCTTGGATGATGATCTAGATGTCATACGCTCACGTGTGGGGCTTACAGACTAGAAGGATCTCTAGCTTTTCTTAAGAGAGTTAAGATAAGAGGAGGAGAGACAACATGCTTGAGAGATTGAGAGGGTGAGGGGTGCTAGCTCTCTAGAGAGAGTGCTACTGTTGAGGAGACTGCCACACAAGATGGGGGTGGTCAGACTCAGCCACACACCAACACTTAGGCACCCATGTATGATTTTTAACCCATTATACTTTATTTTGCTTTAGTTGCATGCATTGGAAACAATGCACCTTTTTTTTCAATGCGGTGTAAGTAGTTATGGGCCTCAATGAAATCTGAATAGCTTGGGTCCACAACTACCCCAATTTTTGATCTTGAGGTTTCTTGCCCATGTTATCTTTCCCCATGGATGTTTACTTTCTGTTGAACCAATACATTTAGGTTGTTTAGGTAGTATTTGTAACATGTAGTACCAATATCTGTGGCATATAACATATTTTTTTGTGTGTTGTTTGAAAAACGATATCCACTAAAATTTTTCAATTAGTTAGTTTAGATAGCAACCATGCATCATTAGGTGTGTTGACAATGCTTGTTCTAATAAGTGAGGATAAATTGAGATAAAAAACATGACTTGAGAGTCTTTTGTTGATAATGTAGTCAGTGCCATGTGAGTGTGAGCCTTAAATTGCTAAATTAATATGTTATGTACTAATTCAGAACTTGCCCTGTTACTCTAAGTTGTACTGTAGATTAATTAGATTAGGAAAGGGTCTTAGGCCATTGTTCGTAAAAGCCCACTTTGCCCAAAAGACCAACTAAAATTGCAGTGTATCCCTTGTTCCTGATGTTTGAGCCTAACATGTACCGATTCTTTGCAAACACCTGATTAACTAGCCTTGTTAGTTGTAAATTCCTAAAATTATCCATAGTTTTTCCTTGAGCATTGTGTACCTTGACTGAGGAAAAAAGCATAAATTAAGGGTGGCTACCAAAGCTGGCCCTGGTTCTGAGGATGGATATTTTGCATCTCAACTCAAGCCAAAAGCGTAAATTGAGGGTGGCTGGTATAAGAGTGAAACACAAAAATAAGGGGGAAGTTAGTGATACAGAGAAAAAGGGAAAATCATGTACTGGATGCAAGAAAAAAAATAAGTGATGCCTTATTTTGTCATTAATAGAAAACCAAGTATAAAATCAAGGCAAAGAGTTGAAAAATGAAAAGAAAGCACCCAGAAAAGCTTGAAATAGGAGAAAGGGAGAATGAGATAAAAATAATAGAGTTGGTAGGGCGCAAAAGTGTAGAAAAATGCAGTGTCAAGGAGCATGTTTAGTCACTATGTTCCGAAAATACAATACCAAAGTCCCCTGGGCCTACATTACAAGCCTAGAAAGTCCTAAAGTAATCCTACTTTGAGTAGTGAAGGTCTTAGTAATGAGTATAGGGGTAAGCCTATGGTATTAGGCATAATACATAAATATCTTTTGTGAGAGTGAGCGATTTTGCTTGATCCCAAGGTTACACATGAAAATATCTTTGAGAATCAGATATAAGACCTCTTTCTGTGAGGGCACTTACATTGCATTATTGGTATTAGATTTATTCCGTGATTTTGGATTGTTGATAGTACCTCACTTGTCATAGTTGTGTTTCATATGCACTAGTCTGTGTTGGTTTGCTACATAGCTATCTGAGTTTATTTTGAAAAGGTGGTAGGCGTATTTGAATTTGAGATTGATGTGATATATGTCATTGGGTTGCGATCTATGTGTTACTGTATTACTTGGATAGATTGAGTCTGCCGCTTGAGGACAAGCAATAGTTTTAAATTGAGGGTATTGATGTGCTATTAAAATATAATATTTTTTATGCTTAAAACTTGGAATCTTGTGTGTTCTCAATGCGAAGTTAGTTGGTTTTATATGTTTTTGTGTTATGTTTGCAGGATTCGAGTGTTGGCCTTGATTTTGGGAAGAAATATAGTAGTTGCTGATTTTTGATGTAGTACGAGACCTTTTACGGGGCCTTAGAACACTCTATGGATCGTGAAGGTGGTTTCGTGGACAAATCCAGTGAGAAGCTAATTTTTTGAAGTTGATTCTATGAACATGCAGATGGGTCGTATAATGATTTACAAGTCATAAAACATGGTTAATGCCCTGAAGAATAGAGATTGGGACTTTCTGAAGATTCATCAGAGGAAACCCCCGATGGTTCATAAATCCTTTACGGGTCATAGAGGAGGTTTCGTAGACTTGAAATCCAATTTTGCAGCAGCTTTATACGAGGCCCCGGTTATGGGCAGTGGAATGCAATACGACCTGTAAACCCTTTCTGAGGCGCATTGAGCCATCTATCCTATTATGTTTAGGACTTGTGTTTTAAATATTATAAATTGGATTTTTTAGGTTATTTTTTAGAAGTTTCCGCACAGTACTTAGAGAACTCAGTAATTAGAGAGGAAAAAATAGTGAGATTATAGTGGAGAGTTGTGACAACACTTGTACTTTGATTTCATATTTAATCTTGTAATTCTCTTTGAAGTTGAATTGGCTTGTTCTTAATTCAATTGTGTAAGTGCTCTATTATGTTATTCCAATTCATACGTCTTGTATCTATACAAATTATGAGTAGCTGATTCCACAACAACAGTTGTGGGAACCATGAAGAACTAGTAAGGTAAAACTGGATAATTCATAATTCTTGGAAAGTGGCACGCATGTATTAATGAACTCCTCTTCGGTTTGCATGTTTTATGATGGTGGCTAACATTAGAACTCACATAATGTTACTGACTGGACGAAGGTAGTAATGAATAGGAAAAGAGATTATTTAACAAGATTTAAATAATATGTTCTCATCTAATCAACTGAACTGGGCCAATGGGAGGTTGTACTTGGACTAATAGGTAATGTTTAGTAATGCACACTATGGAGATGGGCCAAGTCGCATAGTGAAATTTTCCTCTCGCGTTTGACCAAAGGTTTTGGTGAATTTAACTTACCGTCCTGCATGCTACACACTATAAAAGAAATAGATTATCCGATGATACTTGGTTAGGGACTCATGGGGAGAATAATACCCTAGTTTCTCTCTATATTGATTACACTCTTGTGTGTGTTAGGTTTATTTTCTATTGATTATTGTAAATCCTCCCCCCTCCACATTTTCGAGGAAGCAAGTTGGTTAATTACTCAAATTGCGGTAATTGAATTCTATTGAGTCTACGTATTCCCTTGGGTTCGAGCCTAACCTCGGTTAGGTTCTATGTCTTGACAACAATCGCTTTATACTCACAAAGGAGGTGTAACTTGGGCAACATCACTTAAGGAAACAACCCCATTTCGAAAAGAATTTCCATAATCATACCATAATCATCCACAACGGGCATAAATGTGAACCTATGTTTGGCACATAGTTATGGGAAAGCAGACTTAATGTAAAGACCCCCTAGATCGATCCCTCACCTCCAATTCCATTCGGTGCTAAGTCATCATCCCACTAAAAGTACATATACATATACGTGCTTTTAATAAGAGCATAAGTCTTTTGAAACATAAAAATGCATACTTAGGCTTAAAGGCCAAATCACATTTCATAATCATGCATATTTGGACTCAAAAGCCAAATCATTCTTCATGTCATACTTTCATGCATAGGAATAGCTCATTCATATTTGTCACATGTGGTATAAACACCTATAATTGCTCAAAGAGCCATATCATAGAGATTATGTGATCACATATCATATCATGACCATACTTTCTTTGAAATCACAGTCATAATCATAATTAGGTAATAACTCACATCATAAACTTCATGAAAATCAATGTTCATGCATGCACAACATGATGCATGAATGAATAGTAGGGGTACTAGGAATTCATAATTAAATCATCGTAATACAATAAAGTCATAGCAAATCCTTGAAGAAATCATCATTTAAAGCATACTTGAAGTTAACCATGTATAGTTACAACACTTAATGGGACATGCATATTCAAACCTTCATAATATCAATGTAATTTAACATAATAGGGATAAAATCACTTTTAAAGCATCACTTAAATGCAACCTATATCAAAATTTGATCAAATCAACACTAATTTAAAAGACCCATATTCAAAGTAAGCTTGAAATTTATAGATTTAGAAGTAAGAAATCTTTGGGGTCTTCATGATTGAAAGGGATCATGAATCAATCCCACATACCTTAGAAAACTAGAGAATTAAGAAGAAATTGATTTGAGAAAAAGGTCCTCGAATTCCCAAGTTGAATCTTCGATGTCACACTTAGAATGAGTTCTTAGAAGAGAGAAACTTCTAGAGTTCTGAGTGTAATAAATGAAATTGAATAAGGATAAAGGAGTATAGGTCTTTTGAGAGGTTTATCATAGGTTAGAAAGTCACAAACGACCCTTCAAAATAACAAAAATTACAAGAAAGCCAATAACAAAATGAGCACTAAAAAGTGCCTAGTGGTCTCGTGGCAGGGCACACAGCCCTTGCAACACACCACAAACCATACAAAGGTCTGTGGTAGGGGTCCTCTGACACTTAGAAAAACTTCAGACTAAGGAAGTTTCCACAGGAGTCTCCTCGGTCTATACAACGGTACACTAATCGTACAATTGTCCATACAAATTACCCAAGTTTTAAGATGATAATTTTATACTTAGAATCATATTTTAGGAAGAGGGATTCACGGGACACCCCAACATGGCTTGTGTTAGGTTGCATAATATGCCACCATGGCTCGTGGTTGGATACACGACCCATACAGGTCTCCTAGTGGCTGCCTTAGATAAATTCTTAGCTTGAAGGCTGCGACACCTACCAAGATCCCCTTTTATGGCCAATGGTCAGGACCACGGCTCGTGGGAGATATCATGGAGGGCCACTAAGCCTAAAATCCCTTCTTAAGCCATGCAAAGTCATACGCAAGAACCACATGGGTCACAAACCTCCGGAATGTTATTTTAAGCATCGATAAGGTCTCATGTGGTATGGACCCTTACATCATCTCCCTTTTGGGAACATTCATCCTCGGACTAGCTTGAAAGTCTTGACTTTAACATGAAAAATTTCAACATGGGAATACAATGCATAACTCATTTTTTAAAAATTATAAAATCATTAAAACTCATTTCAAAACATCCTTAAATCATTTTCGTGACATGTATGAATGTCATGTCATGAAACATGAAAGTGAAAGGATTAGGACCATTTAGAATAGGAAGAACCTAATATATTAGGCTTCAGTAGATTGGAAAAGATAGGGATATTACCTTATCATGTCTGTGTTCGCCTCCCATGCAACACTCTCAAGATGTTGATTCCTCCAAAGTACTTTAATCGAAGCCATAACCTTGTTATGAAGCCATTTTACTTGTCTATCAAAAATTTCAATCGGAACCTCTTCATAGGACAAATTCTCTTCAACCTTAACACCTTACAAGAGAACAATTAAACTAGGATCACCAATCAACTTCCTAAACATTGATACATAGAAAATTGGGTGAATAAAACTCATTGTATGACAATAAAATTCGCATCTTAGAAAATAATATTCAAGGAACGAAATATATTGCAACAATCGTTGTACTATATTTCAAGGAGTGAGTTCTATAATCTCTATGAATCCTTTGATTTGCCTTTTCAAATATAAATTTAAGGGCTCTTTAGCTTGTTCTTGAATCATGGAAAACTTGATAGATTTGATCTTGACTTGTACTTGATATGAATTTGTTCTTTAATTTGATCTTGACTTGTACTTGAATCCAAGGTCTTTTGGGCTTGTTCATGGATCCGATGATCTTGATCTTGATCTTGATGCGTTCTTGAACATGAATGCTTGATTTCTCGAATTCTTCTTGTTACTAGTAGAGAAGTTTGCGAGTTTGACCCACAAGCTCTCTCTGGCTTCTTGTTAGAATTCTTGATGTTATTTATGAATTGTGAGGACCCCTTTATATAGTTGTAGAATAGAGGAGTTATGATAGAGTCAGAGTTTCTTTCAGCCAATCAGATTTAAGGTGACATGGCACAGGAAAAATGATAAGAATAGGTTTCCTTGAGTTATGATGGAATCGAACTTTCTTCTGGCCAAATAGATTTGAGGTGACATGATGCAGAAAAAGTGATAAGAATAGGTTTCTTTTTTAGTGACATGGAGATATTTGATTGGTTGAGATATATCACTTGCACATGCGGCACATATTTATTGGCCTTTGATTTAGACAGGAATGCCATGTCATTTTGACACATAACATAATCCTATTGATTTTTTTTGGTTGACTTGGCATGCCATGTCATCCGCCACGTGGCATCAAGTGGACCTATAGGATAGGGAATATTAGGCCTAGTAAAGCGAGTCATCTTTGTGGCCCAAATGAATTTGTGCTTTTAATTAAATTCATACTTTATTGGACTTAATTAATTAATCCAATTATATTAATCCATAAAATCTATTTTTTGGACTAATTTATTTTGAATTAAATATAATTTGAATCATATTATAAAATTTATTAATATAAATTTTATATGATTACAAATGCCCCATACTTCAAGTCTTGCCGGGATATATATTTTTTGAAGACTAGACTTGAAGTATTAATTAAAAAATAATTGTATACCATGTAATTTGAATAAATTTAATTAAAATATCATTCCAAGATAATTGGCCCATATAACTATTTTTGTAATCTACCACTACTAATCAATTACAACAAGATAAAGGTAGTATTTGTTGACAAGATTTTCAGCCAATCCGTTCAGTGTTTGGACTCTTCTTTCTTTATTTTGTGTCAATCTTTAGAGGATAACAACAAAATTTATTTTATATCCTATTAGAATACAAAACTGCACAATGTCATCGTTGCATTAGGATATGGAGAGAAAGACATTGCTCCATTTCACTAGAAACCTACTAGGAAAAGTAGTCACAATTACTTTAGTAAAAAGTCTCTTATCGGTATCAAGCATCTATAAATAGATGTTTGTCTTTTTTTTATCCTCAATGTTCAAATTTTCTTTTGGAGCTTCTTTTTGTGCGGTCCCTTTTTGGAGCTTGCCAGGTAGGTAACTTCTTATTCTTTTTCTTCTTTGTTTTCTTTTCCTTTGTTCTCCCTCTTTTTGTTGTAGCGTCATTATTCAATATTCTTTGTATCACAAGAATTTGGTATTAAGGTATGAAGGGATGGATCCATGTCCCCCTACCTTAGGAAAGGTAACCTTATGGTGATTCTTATCGAGCAAAAGAATGGATACTCATTCTCGCCTTAAGAACAAGGTAATTTTATCATATTTCTTATCGGGCAAAGAATGGATACGCATTCCCGCCTTAAGAGCAAGGTAATTTTATGGTAGTTCTTATCGTGCAAAGGAATGGATATGTATTGCTGCCTTAAGAACAAGGTAACTTTATTGTAGTTCTTATTCCGAAAAGGAATGGATATGCATTCCCGCCTTAAGAAAAATGTAACTTTATGGTAGTTCTTATCGCACAAAGGAATGGATATGCACTCCCGCCTTAAGAACAAGGTAAATTTATGGTAATTCTTATCGCGCAAAGGAATGGATACACATTCCTGCCTTAAGAATAACAATTTGAAGAGATCCTTATGGTAAGAAGGAATGGATACGCATTCCCAACTTAAATATGACAATTTGAAGACATCCTTATGGTGAAAAGGAATAGATAGGCATTCCCACCATAAATGACAATTTGAAGACTTCAACTTATAAACTATGAGGATTTTCTTCAAGTTCGCACACGTAGTGGCTTTGAAGAACCATAGTGGATTTAAACTTCAATTTGAAGACTTGAAGGATTTGAAGGCTTCAAATAACCCAAATACTTGAAGAATTTGCATATTTGGAAGATTTAAAGACCTTAACATGCATCTTTAGAAGATTTGAAGACTTCAACTCGCAGATTTGAAGACTTCAATTTGCAAACTTGATAAACTTGAAGACTTCAACTTGAAGATTTACTTCAACTTGCATACTTGAAGAATTTGAGGACTCCACCTTGCATACTTGAAGAGCCTGAAGACTTTACCTTGTGTACTTAAAAGATCTGAAGACTTCTATTTGCATACATGGAAGATTTGAAGGATTCAACTGGTGTACTTGAAGATTTGAAAATCGCAACTGGTGTACTTGGAGGTTTGAAGGCTTCAACTCGCGTACTTAGAGAATTTAAAGGCTTCGAATTTCATACTTTGAGAGATATGAAGACTTCATGTTGCAGACTTGGAGAAATTTGTAGACTCCAACTTGTATACTTGGAGTATTTGAAGACTTCAAGTACATTGTTGAGAAAGCTCATATTTCACAGGGGTTTGCCCCTATTGAGTCACCACCATTTGGTATGAGTCTAAAGTTTGATGAAAGGTCCTAAAAGCTTTAACAATCATATAAGAGATCAAGTGGGGCATGTGGTTTTTTAACACTCATGTAACCGAACTTGGAATATGATTCCAAGCGCCTACGTACCTCAATGAAGAGGATCAAGTCATAACGTAGTTCTAAAAGAGTGAGTGTTTTTATTTTTTATTTTTTTTGGATGTACTGTACACAGTTTAATACTCTTGCAGGCCAGGAGTCACATTTTATGATCGTATGCCATGGAGTGTCCTCTCACTTCAAGGGTAGTACCTCTTAAGGAATTTTCATTTATGGGACCAATCCTTAGGCTATCTGCATCAACAAGTTTGTAAGCGCCATTTGAATATGCTTCTTAATACTACATATGGTCCATCCCACTTCAAGGTGAATTTTTTCCATGATTTATGTGAAGTGATAATGGGTATCCTTACTGCAAGGACTTGGTCTCCAACATGAAAGCACCTCAGATGAACCTTTTTATTAAAAGCATGAGATAAATGATCTTGATAGCATTCAAGATTTTGTTGAGCTTCGAGCCTCTTTTCATCTAGTGCTTCTAACTCGGAGAGACGTAGTCGAGCATTCGCTTCTTCAGTAAGTCCCTCCTAAATAGCAAGTCTTAAGGAAGGTATCTATCACTCAAGTGGCAGGACTACTTAAACTACAAAAGCAAGTGAATATGGGATTGCTTGAGTCAGCGTGCGATATGTTGTCCTATATGCCTGCAAGTGTTCTTCCATTCTTTCATGCCTATCTCATTTGGACTTAGAGACTACTTTCTTCAAGAGATTGCATAGAGTCTTCTTAAATGCTTCAGCAAGACCATTGGCGGCAACATGATACATAGAGGATTTGCACTATTGAAGTCAAAAAGATCACAAATCTTATTCAGTAATTTGACATCAAACAGGTTGCCACTGTCAGTTACTATGTATCTAGAGATGCCAAATCGATATATGATATTCACTTTAACAAAATTTGCAACATTCTCCTTCTTTACTTCCTTAAGAATAACAGCTTCAGCCCACTTGGAGAAGTAATCTGTTACAACCAAGATATAAATGTGTCTACTAGAAGATTTTGGTAATGGTCCGACAATATCTAATCCCAAAGCATCAAACGACCAAGATGCAATAGTCGAGTGTAAAACTTCTGGTGCTTGATGTATGAAGTTTGCATGGAATTGATAAGCGTTGCACCTTCGAGCATAATCCAAGAAATCTTTTACCATGGTTGGCCAATAATACCCCATTCTCTTTATGTGAAAGTGGAGCTTTGGTCCAGATTGGTATGATCTACATACTCCTGAATGTGCTTCTTGTAGAGCTTGACTCACTTTTTCCTCTCCTAGACATCGAAGGAGTTACCCCCTTAAATGATCTTCTATATAGTGTGTCCTTATAGTAAAAGAGATGAGGTGCACGACTACAGATGTCAGTCTTTCTTCTGGCATCTTCTGGGAGTATCTCGTAACATAAATAGTCGATGATATCCTGTTACCATTCCTCTCTGTTGGCTTTGAAAACTACAAAAACATGCTCAAGCTTATTCTCCATATAATTATCTTCATCCAGTGGTGGTACTGCCCATTTTTGGCACATAGTAACTTGCGCTTGATCAGAAAGAGTTAGAGTTGAAGTGAAAGCAACTATGGCATCTGCTATTTTATTTTCCTTTCTTAGCATATTTTATAGGGTTACATCTTCGAGCCATCCTATTAACTTTCGAGCACAACAATGATAGGGGCGCAGTTCTGGCTTCCTGACCTCATAGGTTCCCAAAAGCTATTTAATCACTAACTGAGAGTCACCAAAGACTTGTAGTTGTAATTGTTTCATGTTGACCATTATTTCAAGACCAAGTATCAATGCCTGATATTCTGCTACATTAATGGAGCAACATTGTTTCAATGTGAAGGAGAATGGTAGGAACTTTCCCTGTGAAGTGACAAATACCACCCCAACACCAGCTCCGCCACGATGTCTATCCCTATCAAAGTACATCTTCCAAGGAGGTTGTATTTCTATGGCCATTACATCTTCATTGGTGAGCTCATCAGTTAGCTCCCAATCATCTGGTATCAGATGGTCCACCAAGAAGTCTGCTAATGCTCATCTGTTTACATCTTTTCGAAGGATATACACGATCTCAAACTATTGGAATTGGAGATACCACCTTGCTAGTCGATCCCTGAGGACTGATTTCAACATGACAAATTTGATGGGATTTGCTTTAGATATGAGACGAACGATGTGAGCTTGAAAATGATGCTTCATCTTTTGAATTGAGAAGACTAGAGCCAAACATGACTTTTCAATTGGCGAATAATTTAGCTCATTTGGTGGCATCATTCTGCTCAAGTAGTAGAGGGATTTTTCTTTGCCTTCACTATTCTCTTAAGATGATAGGGATCTAATGGACCTTTCTTGTGTCACAATGTAGAGTATCAATGGCTTTCCAGGTATAGGGCTGCTAGAACTAGAGGGTTTTCCAAATATGCTTTGATACTTTCAAAAGTTTCACTACATGTTTGGTCCCATTTAAAGGGAACACCTTTCTTTATAAGATGACTGAATGGTTGGCATCTCCCAGCTAGATTTGAGATGAGCCTCCTCAGGTAAGCTAACTTTTCTTGAAGGCTTTTTAACTTATCATTATCTCGAGGCTCAAGCATCTGTAGGATGGCATCAACTTTAGCTTTATCAATCTCAATCCCTCAATGTTGCACAATAAATCCAAGAAATTTGCCAGAAGTAACCACAAAGACACATTTCAATGGGTGCATCCTCAGCTGATATCTTTGGAGCAATTCAAACACCATTCTTAAGTCTTTCAAATGGTCGCCTCTCTTTCTCGACTTCACCACCAAGTCATCAACATAGAATTTGACATTTTTGTAGAGTAAGTCATCAAATATATTCTGCATAGCCCTTGAATATGTGGCACCAACATTTTTTAGACCAAAAGGCATCACTTTGTAGCAATAGATACCTTTAGGGGTGCGAAATGCAATGAGTTCTTCATCCTTTGGTGACATGCGGATTTAGTTTTAACTAGAAGAATCATCTATGATTGAAATTACCTCATAACCAGTTGTAGCATCAATCATTAGTTCTAAAATGGGTAGTGGGAAATCATCTTTAGGACATGCATTGTTGAGGTCTCTAAAGTCAACAAAAACTCGAATTTGGCCACTTTTCTTCCTCGCAGGAACAATACTTGAAATCCATGTGGGTATTTAACTTCACGAATAAAGCTAGCCTCAATGAGCTTAAGACTTCATCCTCGATCAATGGGACCAACTCTGGCCTAAAATGTATTTGCGCCTGTTTCATAGGACGAGCACCATTCTTGACTGCCTATTGGTGGACACTATTTTAGGATTTAAGCGAGACATTTCCTTGTAAATCCTAGCAAAGATATCCTTATACTCTTTGAGTAGATTCATATAAGAGTTTTCTTCTTCAACTTCTAGAAAAGTGCTTAGTAAGTTGGCCTTGGATCTTCTTCAGTGCCAAGGTTAACTTCCTTTAAAGGATCTATCATGTCTTTCACTACTTCTTCAAGTTCTGGTAGAGCATCTCTAGCATTTTCTTCCTCTTGTGGATCATTCTCACTAACAGATATATGGTAACACCAAGCAATGTATTCCGATCCTCCATTAACCTTTACTTGAGATGAAGCATCGATCTCCCTCAAAGTTGTAATGTGATATGAAAAGCCTACGCGTTCTTCATCTTCCTCATGTTCCTTAGTGTAAACCACCGTGAGAGTCTTTTCCTTTAGCACCTCTCCACATGAAACCCTGAGTTCCACGTTTTGCTTTATCCTAGTGGGAATTGTGCTTTGGATATCATTTTGGATAAGTGGAGCAAGTGTTGTCACCCTTTGGTAACTTCTCCGGTGCTTCTTATTTTCTTTCTTCAATTGTCCCAACCTCTTAAACACAAAAGTTCTCGTAGTGGGTTTTCCAAGTCAATAGAAGATAGAACGTCTTTTGTTAGAAGAAGTAGACTCATCTTTGATGGTGATGTAATTGTTACTTACTTTTACTATGGAAATACGGACCGGAGGTAGTTGCCTATAGCCCAAACCTTTGTGTACTATCCTAGTGACATCATCTGATGGGAGTTTCCCTAATTTAGATGGCTCATTAGGGTTGTATCCAGCCTTTTCAAGTAACTTGTAACCATTTGGATCAGAGAACTTTGTACATTCTATAAGGAGTGGCATATCTTGAGGTGGATTTTGAGCCACAAACTCTTCCAGCAGCTTTGAAGACAAGTCAATTACATCAAGGCATTTTATAAGAAGAGTTAGCCCTCCCGGTACATTTCCCCGAACATTAGATGATTGACCTGCCTCTTTCTTTACCTTCAGAACATAGTGGGGTACAAAAGTTGGCTTCTTTTTCGAGGACATGATCTTCCCTTTATCTGGATAGGACTCCAACTCCCCGATACTGTCCTTGACCTTTCCAACCACCACATCGATTCTTTTGCTGGCAAGCACATTAGACTTGGTTGATTTGACATCATCGAGTTTTGCTTACTTCATAATATAATTCTTTAGATAGAATCTTGCATCAACTTCAGTGAAAGGATTATCATCAGCAACTATTTTCCTTTCAATTCCATCTTGGCAGTACTTCAAACATTAGTAGTAAGAGGATGAAACAATTTCGTTCTCATGTACCAAAGGCCTACCAAGCAATATATTATATAAAGTCTTTGCATCGATCACATGCACCCATGCACTAGATTGCAAATCACCAATATGGATTTCTATCTTAATGGAGCCTATAGATCTCTTCCCCCCTTGATTGAATCCTTATATTAACAGAGGACTTTCACTAAGTTCCTCAGTCATGATGCCCAGTTCTTTCAATGTATGGATGGGCAGAATGTTAACCCAAGATCTTTCATCAATCAAGACTCTATTTATCCTCTTCTCTACCGCATGACCCGAAATGTATAAAGGACGATTATGTAGCTTTTCACCAAATAGGAGATCATCCTTTGTAAATGTGATTTTTATATCATGAAGTGGGTTCAACAAGATTCTCAGAAGATAAGGGAGGTATTTTTGATAAGGTTTTGCCCATTTCTTCTTTTTCATCCATGGGAGAAATCTTTTATGAACCTTCACCTACTGTCTCTCCTTTATCGGTGTTAAAATGTGCTGCCTCATTGTTGTCTTGGGCAATTCTAGTATGAAACTAACTCAACGAGAACTCTCCAAAAGTCACAGGATGTCGTGTCTTCTGGTAATGATGCACTTCTACCTTTTCTTTCTTTAGATGTGTGAACTAGCTTTTTCTTCCTTGGTCTCCTCACCGTCCTTCCCCTTGTTTGTTTCTTAGATGATTCTCTTCATGAACTTGTCTTCTTATGTCTTTTCCTAGTCACGATAATCCAACCTTCATAATTATCTCTATCGATTTGGATTTTATTGGTCTCTAATGACTTCTCTTTTTTAGGAGTATATATCTGGATTGGTTCAAGCGAGCCAAAAGTAATAGAGATTTCGTTAGAACTTGATTTCTAATCGTCAAGGATAATCTTCTCCTCCCTAGCCAATTGCATGACTTTGTACTTGAATACGAAACACATTTCAAGAGGATAACCCAAAAGTCTGATATTTGCAATAGTTTGGATTATCTGTCTTTCCAGCTTCATCGGATCATTTCATCTCCGGTAACGCGATGAGCTTCAGTTCAATCAATTCATCAAATATTTGAGAAACATCAGAATCCAGAAAGGGATATTCTTTTTCTTGCATCTCCTTTAAAGTCAACTTTGTATGTGGATGCCCTTGAAAAGTTGTCTTCACACTCTGTTTCCTGCTATCCTTTCTAGTGAACTTCACAGGCGATGCATTGACATTCATGGATTCTTTATTATCATTCTTGAGCACAAATTTTCTCCATTTCTTTCGTTCCTTCTCATCCTTTCCTTTGCGAGGACCATTGGTAGACATCATGTCTTTTCCTGTAGAAGACATACGCAACTCCATGTCGTGAGCACAAGTTGTTAAATCTTTAAAGGATTTTGGCTTGATTCCTTATAAGATGTATAGAAGTCCCCAGTGCATCCCTTGGATTAACATTTCAATTGCAGAAGCTTCACTAAGTCTATCTTTGCAATTGAGACTCGCGTTCCTCTCGATTTATGAAGTTGATGATTGGTTCATCTTTCTATTGTCAAGTATTTGCTTGTTCTACCATGCTCACTGTGCACGTTGTGCTATAGAAGCGATTGAGAAACTCATGCTCTAGTTGCTTCCAACTATTAATGGCATGAGGTTCAAGGTCAGTGTACCAGTCAAAGGCATTCCCCTTTAAGGAGAAAATGAACTGCTTGACGAGATAGTCTCCATAGGTACCAGCGATATTACATGTCTCTACAAAGTGTGCAACATATTGCTTTGGATTTCCTTTGCTTTGAATTGTTGAAATTTGGGAGATTGATAACTTGCAGGCATTTTAAGGCCATCGATCCTCATAGTGTAAGGCTTGGCATACATATAGGAAGACTTGGTGGAGACTTCATACTTGTATTTCGAACTCCTTTAATTGATCAAAGAGGATCATTCCTTTGGCAGAAACTGGACGCTCCTTGATAGTTGATGCTTGCTTCGTATGATTTTTAGTCTCTTAAATCTCAATACCCTCCCAGGTGCATGGCTAGATTCCCCATCTAGTAAGTCATCCACCCTATCCATAAACTTATCAATGCAACCCTCTTGGTGTTGCACATGCCTAGTCAATCCTTCAATCATCTTTACTAGATTTGCAACTTGTTCCTCCTTGGATGAAGCATTAGTTGTCATTACTTCCATGACTATTGGAGGCATTGAAGAGTAACATGGATTTATCATGGAAATTGATATTCAAAGGTCTCACATTACGCGATGTACATGGAGAAGATTTATTGGATGAGTCTTGGTCTTTGTTTGTGGTAGAGTTCTTGGAACCAGAGACTCAAGTAGAACCAAATTCTACTTGATCTTTTCAACAACACTGCTTCCTCCTTCTAAAGCATTTGTAGAGGACCTTGCTCCCTTTGGGGTTAAAGATCCAAAATCAGGAGTTGGTGCAGACGACACTCGTAGTGTTTGTTATCCTACCATAGTGGCTTTGCTCCTTGTGACATCCCCAATACTTCCAAAAGTAACACCTAGGATTCCTTCCACTTCAGCGGAGAACTTGAAATCAGCAGCCTTAGAGGAAGTTGATTGAGAGATCTTCTTGGAAGCCATTTCAGTGTTCTTTGTTCCTTGAAATATTAAGATAAGAGGTAGAGATTGTCCCACTGGGCATGCTAGAATTTGTATGACAATAAAATTCGTGTCTTAGAAAATAATATTCAAGGAACAAAAAATATTGCAACAATTGTTGTATTATATTTCAAGGAGTGAGTTCTACAATCTCTATGAATCCTCTGATTCGCCTTTTCAAATGTAAATTCAAGGGCTATTTAGCTTGTTCTTGAATCTTGAAAAACTTGATAGATTTGATCTTGACTTGTACTTGATATGGATTTGTTCTTCAATTTGATCTTGACTTGTACTTGAATCTAAGAGCTTTTGGGCTTGTTCTTGAATCTGGTGATCTTGATCTTGATACGTTCTTGAACTTGAATGCTTGATTTCTTGATTTCTTGAATTCTTCTTGTTGCTTGTAGAGAAATCTGCGTGTTTGATCCACAAGCTCTCTCTGGCTTCTTGTTAGAACTCATGATGTTATTTATGAATTATGAGGACCCCTTTATATAGTTGTCCAATAGAGGAGTCATGATAGAATCAGACTATCTTCCGGCCAATTAGATTTAAGGTGACATGGTGCAAGAAAAGTGATAAGAATAGACTTTCTTGAGTTATGATGGAATCAGGATTTCTTCTGTCCAATCAGATTTAAGGTGACATGGCGCAGAAAAAGTGATAATAATAGGTTTCTTTTTAAGTGACATGGCGATATTTGATTGGTTAAGACACATCACTTGCACATACGACACATATTTATTGGTCCTTGATTTAGACAGGAATGCCATATCATTTTGACACATGACATGATCCTATTGACTTCTTTGTTTGACTTGGCATGCCATGTCATCCGCTATGTGGCATCAAGTGAGCCTCTAGGATTAGGAATATTGTGCCTATTAAAGTAGGTCATCTTTAGTGGCCTAAACGAATTTGTGTTTTTTAATTAAACCCATACTTTATTGGACTTAATTAAATAACCTAAATATATTAATCCATAACATTTATTTTTTGGACTAATATATTTTCAATTAAATATAATTTGAATCATATAATAAAATTTATATTTTATTAAATTCTATATGATTACACTCATATCTAAAGGCAAATCCAGTCTATAGACCACTTTGCCAATCCGCACTATCTCATAAGGGCCTACATACCAGGGGCTTCACTTGCCTATTTTCCCAAAATGCATTACATTCTTCATAGGTGAAACCTTCATATATTCCTAATCACCAACAAGAAACTCAAGATCTTTCTTCCTAACATCCGAATAAGACTTTTGATGACTTTGAGTTGTCTTTAACCTTTTCCTAATCATCTTCACCTTTTCCATAGCTTCCAACACCAAGTCCTAGCCTATTAAGGACATTTCACTTATCTCAAATCACCCCACCAGGGACCTACACCTTCTCCCATATAGAGCTTCAAACGGTGTCATTCTGATGCTAGCATGAAAACTATTATTATAGGCACACTCGATGAGTGGTAGATGATCATCCCAATTACCCTTGAATTCTAACACCAAGCCCTCAACATGTCCTCAAAAGTTTGAATTGTTCTTTCAGCTTGTCTATTGTTTTGAGGATGGAATGCAGCACTTAACTTCACCTTAGTGCCAAGCCCTCTTTAAAATGATTTTCAAAAGTGAGATGTAAATTTGGTACCACAATTTGATATAATAGACATAGGCTGACCATGCAATCTTACCAACTCTCGGGTATATTACCTTGCATAATTTTCAGCATTGAAAGTAGTCTTGACCAGTAGGAAATGAGAAAATTTAGTTATCCTATCAACGATAACCCAAATAAAATCAAATTTCTTTTGGGTACGGGACAAACTAACCACAAAGTCCATATTCACATCTTCCCACTTCCAAGCAGGAATCTCAATATCTTGATCCAAACCACTGGTCCTATGGTGTTCCAGCTTCACTTCTTGACAATTAGGACATTCAGATACAAACTTTGCTATGTCTTTATTCGTACCATGCCGCAAATATACTTCCCTCAAATCACAATACATTTTATTAGATCCCGGATATATAGAATAATGAGAGTTATGAGATTCAATCATGATCAGCTCTCTAAGACCATCAATATCTGAGACGTGCAATCGATCTTGATATCGAAGTACACTATCTCCCCCTTGAGAGAAAGCCTCTATCTTCTTTTCCGCAAAGAACTTCTTCAACTTGACCAAGGATGGGTGATGTCGCCCAAGTTACACCTCTTTTTAGAGGATAATGCGGTCGTTGTGAAGATATATAACTTAACCAAGGTTAGGGTCGAACCCACGGGAAAATGTAAAGTCACAAGAATTCATCAATTTATAATCTGAATAGTTAACCAACTTATTTTCTCAAAGGGGGCTTCGAAATAATCAATGATAAAATAAAACTAACTATCCATCACAAGAGAGAAGTCAATATGAAGAGAAACTAGGGTATTATGTTACCATGATTCCCCAACTCAGTATCACCAGATAACCTAATTCTTTTCTAGTGTAAAGCATGAAGCACGATAATTTATGTCCACCAAGCCCTTTAGTAAAAGGTGAGAGGTGAATTTCACTATGCGACTTGGCCTATCTCCATAGTTTGTATTACTAACCATTACCTATTACTCCTAGTACAACCTTCACTTGGCCTAGTTTCGTTGACTAGACGAGAACACATTAACTGAATCCTGTTAACTAATCTCTTTTCCTAATCATTACTACCTTGGTCTGGTCAATAACACTAGGCGGGTTCTAACGTTCGCACCACTATTAAACATGCAAAACAAAAAGAGTTAATTAATACATGCATATACACCTTCTAAGAATTATGAATTATTCAGTTTTACTTTGTTGGTTCTTTATGGTTCCCACAACTCTAGTTGTGGCTTTATCTACTCATGCTATATGTAGATGCAATAATTATGAATTGAGAAGACATAATTGAACATATACGTAGTAGATCGAAGAACAAGCAATCTAGCTTCAATAAGAATCACAAACTTTAAAATGAAATTCAACCACAATTATTCTCAAAGACTCTCCAACATGATCTTACAATTTTCTCTCTCAAAATATTCAGTTCTCTGAGTACTAGGTGAAAATTTCTAAAAAAATAATCTAAAAACCTATTTATAACAATTAAAATTCAAGTCCTAAATAAAATAGGAGAACTGGTTGGCACGCCATACGAAAGTAGTATATGGGTCATATTGTATTCCACGGCCCGTAATCGGGGTCTCATACTCAGCTGTTAGAATTTTGGACTTTAACTCTACGACACCCCTCTATGACTCATAAACTGATTTACGACCCATAAAGGGGGTTTTGTCTGATGAATTCCTTAAAGTCCAAGTCTTTGATCCTCCGGGCACACACCGTCTTCTACGAATTGTAAGTCCTTCTATGGCTCATCTGTGTGTTCATATAATAGACTTTAGAAAATATCCCATCACTAGAATTCTTCACGAAACCATCCTATGGCCCGTAGAATAATTTATGATTAGTAAAAGGTCTCGTATAATAGCAAAAAAAAGCAACTTCTATCATTTTTCCCAAAATCATTGTCAACCTGTAATCCTAGGAAGATAAACACAAAAACACATAAAACCAACTAACATTTCATTGAGAACACACCATATTTCGAGTTTTAACATCAAAAGTGTTGTATTTTGGTAGCACATCAACACCCCCAACTTAAAATTCTTATTATCCTCAAACGATGGACTCAATATATATAGGAAATATAGTAGTACACACACCTCAATCTCATGGAATACATCTAACAATCTCATGGTATACATCTCACAAATCTTAGACTCAAAAACCCACGCCAAATTTTCAAAATGAGATCAGATAGCTATCGGGCAAACCAATACAAACCAGTGCATGTTACAATACTACTATGACAATCAAGGTATTATCAACAATCCACAATCACTCAACAAGTCTAGTGCTAACCATGCAATACAAGTGCCCTCACAGAAAAATATCTCACATTGACACTCAATGATGTTTCCATGTTTAACCTGGGGACTATGCAAAATCACTTACTCTCACAAAAGATATTCATGCATTATGTATAATACCATTGGCTTTCCCCAATACTCATGACTTAGACCTTCAACTAACTGGACTAGGATCACTTTAAGACTTTCTTGCCTTGTAACGTAGCCTTGGGGGGCTTTTTTATGATATTATGGGAAAATAGTGGCTAAAGCCCCTCCTTGACACCACATTTTTCTATACTTTTTCCCTATTAACTCTGTTATTTTTACTTTATTCTCCCTTTTTCCTATCTTAAGCTTTTCTGGGTGCTTTCTTTTCATTTTTCGGCTTTTTGCCTTGTTTTTACACTTCATTTTGCTTTTTTAGCTCACATTAAGGCATCTTATTTTTCTTGCATCCAATACATGATTTTCCCTTTTTATCCAGATCACTAACTCGCCCTTTTATTTCTGTGTTTCACCCTTACACCAGCCACCCTCAACTTAGGCGTTGGCCTGTGTTAAGGTACACAATATCCATCCTCCGAACCAGGTCCACTTTTGGTAGCAACCCTAAACTTAGGATTTTTGCCTCAGTCAAGGTGCAAAATATTCAAGGACAGACCAAGGCCAATATTAGGATTTTTCACTAGATAAGGCTAGGTCAACCAGGTGTTTTCAAAGAATAGGTACATGTTAGGCTCAAATATTTGGAACAAAGGGATTATGTCATCATTTTGGTTGGTCATTTCAGGCTAAGTGGACTATTTAAGAACAATGGCCTAAGATCCTTCCTAAACTAGTTAATCTACAATCTAACTAAGAGTAACAGGGCGAGCTCTGAATTAGCACAAAACACATGAATCTGGCAAATTAAGCTTACACTCACAGGGAATTGCATACATTATCAATAAAAGACTCTCAGATCATGCTTTTTGTCTCAATTTACCCTCACTTATCATAACAAACATTATTACACACCTAAACATGCATGGTTTCTATCTAATCCAATCAAAAAACATTTTTGTGGGTATCACTTTTCAAACAAAATATAAAAACATGCTATATACCACAAGTATTGATACTATATGCTACAAATATTATCTAAACATCCTAAACATGTCGGTTTAATAGAAAGTAAATATCCACAGGGGAAAAGAACACAGGCAAGAAAATCTTGAGATATAAAATTAGGGTAATTATGGACACAAGCTACTCAGACTTCACTTAGGCTCACAACTACTCATACCCCATCGAAAACGATGTGCATCATCCCCAATGCACCAAATTAGAGCAAAATAAAGATATAGGGTCAAAAAGCATTCCTAGGCGCCTAAGTGCCAGTGAGTGGCTGAGTCTAGCCACCCTCCTCCTGTGGGGTGGTTTGTTCTGCAGCGGTGTACTGTTTAGAGGGGATAACACCCATCATGCTCTTAGCTCTCGAGCCTATTGTATATCCTCCTCCTGTCTCGGTGTCTTCAAGATAAGCACAATTTCCTCCTCCTCCGCCATACTCATACGTATGCTTATCTCATCTAGACCATCATCCTCTGTGTGAGGTCTCTTTCGATGGGAAGGCTGGATGGGCTCATTAGGAGAAAATAAATCAACTACCAGCACCGAAGGTGCAGTCACTAGTAGTGTAATCGGTGCGGCAAGCGCTGCTGCCATGTCAGCTCGAAACTGCTAGATCTCCATCTACATAGCTGACAAATCTAAATATAGGGCCTCGCCCAATCTCCGTTGTACTTTCTCCTCAAAGGCATCAATGCGAGCATCCATAGTAGAGATACGGTCCTAAATAGTAGCAATGGCGAATGCAACCCTCCAAGTTTGAGATAGTCTAGCTGACCCATGGCTTGATCTTATAAACATTTTTAGTCAACTGCAACTTGGCATATACTAACCTCTGCGCCAAGGCCTGCATAGATATGGTAGAAACAAAGACCATGCCCATGGTAGTAACTGGTGAAGTCGTGCCTATGGTGCAGGAATAATAATAGTGGGCCCCCTCTTCTTATTTGCCTCGAGATGCAGGGGCCTCTTCTCGTAGAAGCAGCAGTAGTGGTGTTAATCAGTGAAACCTCAGGTAGTGGCACTAGGGCAAACTTCTCGAGGGTAGGTGGAGACTGTCTCGCCAAAGTGCTACCAGGTTTTCTTCAGTCTTGATCTGGTTGTGATCCAAAATATGATGGGCCTCAATCAACTGGTTCAATTGGTGTGATATCTCCACCCTCGACTTTAGACAGAGTCTATAGATCAAATATGGATGGTACGAAGGTGGACTTCTTCACTGTGGCCTCATGAATATGCTCAGCAATGAGGCGGGCCCTATCAATATCATAGCTAGCTAAGATGCTAGCAACCAAAATCACAAGCTCCAGTGTCAGAGTATTATCAACAAGTGTCTTTGAATGCACGAACGAATAACCATCTACCTAAACTTGTCGAGGAAACTGGGTGAAGCCTTGATGGCCGACTTCGAGTGAGTGGCGGCCTATGCAGGTTCCGGACCCAGCTCAATAATATACCTAGACACCTATCTCATTAAAGTGGCTTGTCACTCGAGATCTTTCATCACAAGTAGATCCATCATCTTCCCCAACCTATAGTCGAACTCTATGGTGGATTTGAGGGAAAGAAACTCTAGACCAAATAACATCCAGCAGATGGAAGTCTCTAATATGTCCACCTGCTGGCCCCTCACTCTCATCTCAGTCAATCTAGGCTGAGCGATTTCTTCCTCTTGGGAAGAATGATCTAGATAGTGGCTACATAAGAGGCATAAAAACTTCCTCATCATAGTCAAGGAGTATCGTCGAAGTGCATGTGTCAGCCACTGAAGCCCATACCGAATCATAGTGTCTTAGAGGCCGGGGATACTACTGAGTCTATTTGAGATGACTCGGGGCTCCTCATAGACCAAGCAAGCTAGTTTGCCTCGCTCTATCTATTATGTGCCCTCTGCATAAATTGCCTACATATCCTCGACACATCACCAGTTATGGAGAGCATCTGGAAGTGATAACTGAGGTAATGTGGATGACTCTATCTCTAATCCGTCCTTAGAGCCTGCTGCAAAGCTATGCTCCTCTCTGGATGGAGTCATCTGGGGTAAGTCTTTCTCATTATCGTCTCCCTTATTAGACTGCGGAGTGTAGGCAATGAGAGCCTAAGTCTGCCCAGCCCTGGCAATAGCTCTAGTCTGTGGTCGAGTTGCATCTGGATCCGGGATGATATCATGTATCCCAAGTGAGCCAGTTAGTGTAGTGGCCTACTCATCATCCGAAGGCTCATCTCTAAGCCTCCCCTGCATAGTCCAAATCTCATCATGTTTGGTTTTTGGGGCCATAGTACCTGAAACATAAACATACACGCACCATGGTTAGCTCTACAAATCAAGAATCAGAACGTCAAAAATCGTTTGAGTTTAGTTGCAGAAGGGTTCTGTGAAAGCACATTTATGGGCCGTAGTGGATACTATGAGCCGTAAAAAGCTTTTGTAAAATAGTTTCTCAAACTAATTTTGTTATAGGAAAAGTCTATGAGACTAGGTACGACTCATAAAGTAGTTTACGAGATGTAGATCAGGTCGTGGAGATTTTCAGTGAGTAATTAAATTCTAGGCAGGATCTGCGAGATCTATCTACGAGCCATAAAGTGATCTATGACTCATAAAAGTTCTCGTCTGATAGATACTCCAAAACATCAAGCTTCTGGAATATTTCACGAGGGGCAATTACGACTCGTGGAATGCTCCTCCACGGGCCGTAAAAGCCACCCTAGAAAACTCAGTCACCTGAGTTTCTAAGCCCATCACACAGACCTCTCAAGACTTTTTCAACAAATATATTACCAACATCAAAGCAAAAACACACGCACTCACATGATTTCCATAACACCACCATTACCCCCCTAACATGTTCTACATATTTATACCCTGCCAAAAGAGATCAAGCATGTTTTACCCTATAATTCCGGCCACCTATGCTCAATATTTAACAAGATTACACACCTATGTCATTACTCACAATTCACAAACACAATCATTCAATCACATATGGTGAGTGATTGAATAGGCACAATCAACTATCTAAAACATTAACATAAGGCCATAGTGCACAATTCCAAACTTAATCAACAATTCAAATAATGGGCAACCTAATTTCAACATGGATTTCATGTCTAAGCACTATTCCCCACATAATTTTCAAATAAATCATTCAAAACAAGGCAAATTAGAGGTCCTAATATAACCAAAAACTTACCAAGATTTGAGACTAAAATGAAGAAGATGAAGGAGGTGACTAGGCTTAGAAACACTAGTCTGCCAGAATTTTTGCCAAAAAATGGATGTGTTGATCGTCGGAGGTGATCGGAAAGACAAGGTGGGGGCTATGGATGGGCCAAATTAATTTAGGTCAAGAATGGGGTCAAAATAATTTGACCCACTATTTATATATTGACAGGGTCAACTTCAAATTACTGGGCCAAGACTCCACGAAACTCTGATTATGGGCATAGAGTGTTTTACGGCCCATAAACTATGGTTTCGTAGAACATCCAAATCCTAGTTTTTAGGACTAGGTTACACAGACCAGTATATAAGTCATAAAGTGTTTTACGGCTCGTAGAGTTTGTCATAAAACCCTCAACAATTAGCAAATTTTTAGGGAACTTATCTAGGGTCTATGAGCCCCATTGACGACCTATAGTTTGATCTAAGGATCGTAAAGTTCGCTCTTGGACTTGAGTGCATACTTTTTCTACTCACTAGAAATCTCTACGAGATGGGGTATGGGTTTTAAAGTATTTTATGGATCGTAGACCCAGTTGTAGGGAATCATTTTGATGCTCTTCCCTGCCAAAGTGGTTGATTTAGTCGTGTACCTACATACCCTTCATAGAATACAATGTTACCCTATATGCAACCAATCCATTGTCTAAAATTATAATAAAAATACGGGAAATGAAACTACCTATAAATCCAAAAACTGAAAATAAAAATATAACTATACTATTGCATCAAAACCATAGGTTGTCTCCCAAGTAGCGCCTAATTTATTGTCGTGGCGCGACTTGGACCAGTTGATTACTCAAACTTCACCAATTGACCAGACTTCACTCTTTGAATAATCTGGAAGCTTCATGGAGTGAAAGATATTGAAGATGACTTCTTCATCATTCAATTTAAACCTGATTTGACTAGCCTCCATATCCTTTAGGGCTTGCCGAGTGGCTAGGAATGGTCTTCCCAAGATGATTGGGATGTTGAAATCAACTTTGCAATCTAGGATCACAAAGTCTATGGGAAATATGAACTTTTCAACTTTTACCCGCATGTCATACAGTATCCCCACAGGCTTCTTCACCATGCGATCTGCCATCAATAACCACATCTTAGTTGGTGTAAAGGCTCCCATTCCAAGCTTCTCGTAGACCACAAGGGGCATCAGATTAATACTAGCACCTAGATCACATAACGCCCTTGTGAACTTCAGATATCCAATGGTGCAAGATATGGTTGAAGCACCGAGATCTTCTCACTTCTGAACCAAAGACCTCATAGCAACAACACTGCAATATTGAAGCTCTTGGGAGAGCTCCTGACTCACAGTGTGCTTTTTGGTGACCAAGTCTTTTGTGTACTTAGTATACTTTGGCATCTTCTCCAATGCCTCAATGAGAGAGATGTTGATGGAGAGTCGCTTCTATATGGAGAGAAAGTGCTTGAATTTGCCTTTCTCCTCCATCTTTTTGATTCTTTGAGGGAAAGGAAGAGGAGGCATAGGAACGGGCTTCAACCTCTATGGCACATCAGTAGCTTCACTTACCCCATCCGTGCGATAATCATCTCCTTCATCTGCATTCTTGGCCACAACTATATCCTCTCGAACAACTTCCTCATCAACCCGCATGGAAGGATCAATGGTGCTCTTGCCACTCCAAGTAGTAACCGCTTACATTGCCTATCATTTTTAGGGTTCTAAACTGTATTGCTAGGTAGTGTACCCCTCCGATGCTGATTGAGTTGAGTCGGCACTTGACCAAATTATTGTTCTAGTTGTTTGATAGCTATAGAGTGAGACTCTATCTTCTGATTAATACTAGAAATCTTTGATTTCATGCCCTTTAGATTCTCATCCTTTGTCTCAACTTTCTTCAACAGGCGATCAAACATCTCCTCAATTCAGGAATTTCTTGCACCTGTGTCATGATTGTATGGTGGCATATAAAGACCATTTCTGAATCCTTCTCTGCGACCCTAATCTGCATCTCTCTTTGGACCCCTATTCTTGTCATGGTAATCTCCACGGTTGTACCTATAAGCTAAATCTCTAGCAAAGTTCTGACCTTGGTTTCCTTGACCTTAGTGCAATAGTCCTGATGCATTGATCTGGAAAAACCCCCATCTGGTCAGCAAAAAAACATGCGTCCTCATTATAGTATGACTCATTATACCTAGGTGCATGTGAAGGTTGATGAACCACTACATTCACTCTCTATTGGTTCTGTTTCATCATTGCATCCATACTTGCTAACCTGAGCAAGTTGTTGCATGATTTCGTCATTGATTCTGGCTTACTCTGGACCCAACCGACAACACATGAGCTTTTAATGGATGCGCTATTTCACAGCCCCTATGCACGATTAGTCTTGACCACTCTCTCCATCTTCTCTGCATGATTCTGGCTTGCTATGGACCCAAACTGACAGCACATGAGCTTTTAGTGGATGCTCTATTTCGCTGCCCCATGCACGATTAGTTTTGACCACTCTCTCCATCTGCTCTGCAATACTTGCAAATGGTTGATCTAAGAATATACGCCCCATGATAGTGTTAGTGCAAGCATGACTATTCTTATTAAGGGCACGGTAGAAGATCTCTACCAAGGCATCATCAAAAATCTTATGATCAAGGACACTCCTCAGGCATTTGGTGAACCGCTCCCAAGTGGTGCTTATTGAATCACTAGGAAGTTGCTCTAAGTTGTTGATTTGATCCTTAAACTTGAGCTTCTTCGATCCAGGGAAGTACTTATCTAAAAAGGCCTTCTGCAAGTCTGCCCAACTAGTGATCGAACTCTGCGAGAGCTCAGATAGCCATAATGTTGCATTACCTATAAGAGACGATGGGAAGACACAAAGTCCCATAGATAGATTATGTGTTCCTATAATACTCTTGCAAATAAATACCATATTGTGTAGGTGGCTATGAGGATCCTCCGATGGTAAGCCCGCGAATAGCCCATAGTTCTGTAGCATCTGAAGTAACCTACTAGAGACTATGAACTTTGTGTTTGCTGGTAGTGGTGGCAACATAATAGCTCCAATCACCTCCACAACCACGGGATTCAGCCTATATTGATCTACTGGTAATCATTAACATTGAAATCTTGAGGTTGTGGAGCAATGTTCTCGAGAGTAGGTAAGTTCTCATTCTCAGCATTATCATTGTTATTCCTATTCAGAGATACATTGGTCGCATTATTGGCATTATCTTGGGCCATTCTCCTTAATATTTTGTGGATCTCTGGATCAAATGGAGTTAAGGGATTGCCTGGACTCCGAGTGTTAGGCATACGCTACATTTACACCTTGAAAAGAAACAAAAACAACAAACAAAAGTAAAATAAGGGAACTAAGGATTAACACTCGAATTATTAATGTATTCACTATGTCTAACCGTATTCCTCGGTAATGTGCCAAAATCTTGATGTCGCCCAAGTTATACCTCCTTTTTAGAGGATAAAACAGTCATTGTCAAGATATCAAACATAACCAAGGTTAGGGTCTAACCCACAGGGAATACTTAGACTCACGAGAATTCACCAATTTGCAATCTGAATAGTTAACCCACTTATTTCCCCATAAGGGGGTTGCAATAATCAATGAGAAAATAAAACTAAACCATTTATCACAAGAGAGAAGTCAATATAGAGAAACTAGGGTATTGTGTTCACCATGATTTCCCAACTCAGTATCACCAGATAAACTAATTCTTTTCTAGTGTATAGCATGCAGGACGGTAATTTATGTCCACTTAGCCCTTCGGTCAAAGGTGACATGTGAATTTCACTATGCAACTTGGACCATCTCCATATGTGCAGTACTAACCATTACCTATTAGTCCTAGTACAGCCTCCCCTTGGCGCAATTTGGTTGATTAGACGAGAACACATCAATCAAATCCAGTTAATTAATTTCTTTTCCTATTCTTTACTATCTTAGTCTAGTCAACAATACTAGGCGGGTTCTAATGTTTTCCACCACTATAAAATATGCAAAGCGAAGAGAGTTAATTAATACATGCATATACACCTTCCAAGAATTATGAATTATCCGGTTTTACTTTGTTAGTTTTTCATGGTTCCCACACCCCTAGTTGTGGCTTTAGCTACTCATGTTATGTGTAGATGCAATAATTAGGAATTGAGAATACATAATTGAACACTTATACAGTAGATTTAAGAACAAGCAATCCAACTTCAATAAGAATCACAAGCTTTAAAATCAAATTCAACCACAAGTGTTCTCAAAGACTCTCCAATATAATCTTATAATTTTCTCTCTCAAAATATTGAGTTCTCTGACTACTAGGTGAAAATGTTTGAAAAATAACCTAAAAACCTATTTATAACAATTAAAATTTAGTCCTAAACATAATAGGACATATGATCGGCACACCATACGAAAGCAGTTTACGGGTCGCATTGCATTCCACCGCCTGTAATCGGGGTATCCTACTCAACTCCTGGAATTTTGAACTTCAACTTTATGACACTCATCTACTACTTATAAATTGATTTACGACCCGTAAAGGGGGTTTCGTCTGATGAAATTCTACAAATTTCAAGTCTCTGATCCTCAGGGCACGAACTACCTTCTACGACTCGCAAGCCCTTCTACGACTCATCTGCATGTTCGTAGAATAGACTTCAAAAACAAGTCCCTCACTAGAATTCTTCACAAAACTACCCTATGTCCCGTAGAATAATCTATAGCTCGTAAAAGGTCTCGTATAACAGCAAAAAATTAGCAACTTCTATAATTTTCCCCGAAATCATGGCCAACCTGTAATGTTGAGAAGACAAACACAGAAAAAACACACAAAACCAACTAATATCGCATTGAGAATACATAAAATTTCAAGTTGTAAACATCAAAAGTATTGTATTTTGGTAGCATATCAATGGGTCCAAGTCTTGTTTTGCCTTGACATCAACCACCACAGAAGACTCAACCCTATTTTGGACATGAATGCCACCATCATTAGAGCCAACCAATCTAACACCCAATCTAGCCAAGCGATGAACATCTTAATCAACTCTTTCTTTCCTTTATTAAAATAGGTTATACTCCCCATAGATGGCCTATTAAAAGTATCAACTACAATATTTGCGTTGCCAAGATTAGATTGGACACTCATGTCATAATCTTTAAGAAGCTCCAGCCACCTTCTTTCCCTCATGTTAAGATCTCTTTGGTTGAACAAATATTTTAAAACTCTTGTGATATATGAGCAAATCAACATGAACCCCATATAAATAATGTCTCCAAATCTTCAAAGTAAACACCATGGATGCCAACTCAAGATTATTAGTCTGATAATTTTGTTCACGCACCTTCAGTTGCCTTGATGCATAAGCTATCACCTTACAAATATTGCATGAGCACACAACCCAACCCAATCCTAGAAGCATCAACATACACCACAAACCCATCTTGTCCATCTAGTAGGGTCAAAACAGGAGCCAATGTAAGTCGATCCTCCAAAGTATGAAAACTATTCTCATACTCATTCGACTATATAAACTTGGCCTACTTCTGAGTTAACTTAGTCGATGGAGATGCAATGGATGAGAAACCTTCAACAAACCTCTAATATTAACCAGCCAGCCCAAAGAAGCTCTGAATATCAGAAGGAGTCAATGGTCTAGGCTAATACTTCACGGCCTTAGTCTTCTTTTGATCAACCTTAATGCCATTATCGGATACCACATGACCAAGAAAAGCTATTTCACCTAACCAAAACTCACATTTACTGAATTTGACAAACAATTCTTCTCCCTCAAAGTTTGAAGAACCAATCTCAAGTGATACATGTGCTCCTGCTCACTTTGGGAATAAATCAGAATATCATTGATGAAAACAACCACCAAACTATCAAGAAATGGCTTGAGCACTCGATTCATAAGATCTATAAATACAGCTGGAGTATTACTCAAACCAAATGACATTGTCATAAATTCAAAATATTCATATCTAGTTCAGAAAGTATTTTTGGGAATATCACACCCCTCATCCTCAACTGATGATAACCAGAACAAAGGTTAATCTTTCAGAAATGGGTAGCTCCTTGAAGTTGATCAAAGAAGTCATTAATCCTTGGAAAAGAATATTTATTCTTGAAGGCCGATTTATTCAATTTTCTATGATCAATGAACATGCAAAGTGATCCATCCTTCTTTCTCATGAATAACATAAGAGCAACCCAGGGCGATATACTTAGCCGAATAAAGCCTTTTCCAATAAGTCCTTTAACTGATCCTTCAACTTCTTTAATTCAATCAGGGCCATAGGATAAAGAGGAATGGAAATAGGCTGAGTATCTAGAAGGAGATCTGCATTAGAAGAGAGATTTCAAGAAATGACAGATCTATTTATTCGATCAATAACCGAGCGCCAAAGTGTACTTCCCTTTTTGGGAGGAATATCGGGAAAATCTGTGGGAACAACATCTGGAAACTCATCAACCACCAGATTAGACTCAAGAGTAGGTGACTCAGACTCCCCATCTCTAACCCTCATAATTTGATAGATGCATCCTTTAGAAATCATTTTCCAGGCATTGAGATAGGAAATAAACTAACCTTTAATAGAAGAGTCACTACCCTCCAACTCATGAATAGGCTCATTTGTAAATTGAAACTTGACCTTGCAGGTTCTACAATCAATCGAGGCATAAGAAGCATGCAACCAATCCATCCTGAGAATAATATCAAAATTAAACATCTCAAGTTCCATAAGATCACACAAAAGGACATTATGCAAGATAGAGATAGGACAACCCCGATAGACTCTTTGGGCAACAATATACTCACTCATAGAAGTATAAACTGAAAAGGGCTCCCTTAAGATTTTAGGACTCAATCCAAACTTAACAACCAAAAAGGGAGACACAAAAGATAAATTTACCCCTCAGTCAAGCAAAGAATTAGCATCAAAGTTAAAGACTTCCTCTACTTTTTGTCGAGCATGCAAAGCGTAAACTTGTTGTTCCTGGGGGCACCAATTTGAGGAACCCTCGATTGGACTTGATCACCCTTAGCCATTTGACCTTGCCCCTTCTTGGAAGCTTTAGGTTAGTCAATAATTTTGTGACTAATATCACCACACCTAAAACAAGCACCTAAACCTCTCAAGCATGCACTTGAGTGATTTTTCCCATACTTACCACACTGAGGAGGTAATGGCCTACCTCTAACCTGTGCTTTGGGAAGAGGAACTCTACCATTGGCAACCCTTGCATTGGGACCTTGGCACTGTTGGAAGTAACCATATCCACCACGTCTCCTAGAGTTAGACAACCTACTATCATAACGGGCTCTCTTGGAATCATTCATCCTCCTTTTCTTGAGCTTCTCACTTTTTCATTTTGTTCAGTATAAGTCATTATCCTAGAAATTTATATGTCACGAATAAGCATAGCCATACGACATTCCTTCACAACCAAATCAGGGATCCCAGAAATAAACTTGTGCATTCTTACATGGGGGTTAGCCATTAGAACAGGAGCATACTTTGAAAGCATTATAAATTTGAGGGAATATTCCCTCACACTCGTACCACCATGATTGAGGTTGATAAATTCGGTCATTTTAGCCTTCTGAAGCTCAAGGGGAAAGAAACAATCTAGGAAGACAAATTTAAACTTTTCCCAACTAAGCCTACCATCACTAACCCCCTCCATCAACCATTACATGTATCACACTTGAGCCAGATCCTTCAACTGATAAACAGCTAGTTCAACTTTCTTTTTTGAGGTCACCCCAGTAATAGTCAACACCTTAGAGAGTTCATCAATGAAGTCTTGGGCATCCTCATCAGCTTTTGACCCATAAAACTTAGAATGATTCATTCTGGTAAAATCTCTTACTCTAGCAGTTGGAGTGGAGACACGAGGTGGAGGATTGCCCAGCCTAGCCTGGTTGGTCACCACTTGGGAAAGTATGGCAAAGGCGGTCCCAAATTCATCTTGAGTGACTGACTCCCCTATAGGCTCTTGAGGGACTTGGTCCTCATTAATCGGGGCTTGTGTTGGTAGAGGGGCTCCTCTTAGAGGCATCTTTTGTAAGGTATCAAGGATATCGTCAAAGTTAGGAAGTCTTAAGACATGGTCCATAGCATGACATAAGACATGAAGAAGTGAGGCAATTCCTAAAATGCCATCATAGCCTCCCACTCATAGGTATGGTGCACTTCACACCCATGAATAGGACTCTACTAGACTTGAAAGGTTAGACTCTGATGATCATTTTAAAACCTTGGGGCTCTGATACCAAGCTTGTCATAGACCAAGCCTAGTGCCTAGGAGGGAGATGGCGAATGAGAATCCGAGAGTCCCCAAACAAGCCTCATAGCATCCACATACATGTCATTGGTTCGGAAGCGCATAATTAGACAATAAAAACATAGTTCTGAAGGGGCGAAAAAGTATGAATCAAGATATGGGAATGTCATAGGGATAGGGATTTGCATAGATTCACATAGAAAATAGCACATAAGAACTAAGGTGCGGGTAAGTATGACTCACGCTAGGGGATAGAAGGGACTTAGGACTTTCCACATTTCCACATCTCATCATGAACATTTCGCAATAACATTACATCAAGAGATGGATATAGTCATAGTGTACATAACCAATAGGCATAGCACATAACAAGCCCGTTTATATAGTTTACGCAATGTCCAACAATGCCTTTAGGTCATAGATTAAGACGGGGGCCAAGACGTATCCCGGGCTCACCCTCAAATTCAAGACATAAGCATTATAACATATGAGGTTGTCATGACCTGAACCTAGGGTTTTGGAGTGACATGAAAAATAGGAAATCGAGAGTACCCAAACAAGCCTCAAAGTATCCATATGCACATCATCAATTCGGAAGCGTATATAAATAGTAACCACATATTTCTAAGGGATGAAAAAGTAGGACTCACTTTATGGGATGTCATGGGGAAAAGGATTAATATGAATCTACATAATACGTAGCATATAAAGACTAAGAGGCGAGTAAGTATGACTCACTCTATGGAGGCAATTCTAGACATAGGATCTTTCACATAGTAACACAAAAGCATATCATAATACTCATAATCAATTCATATAATGATACCCAATAGATAGCCATATCCATAGCAAAATCCCTAAATACAACACTTTGTATATAAATGTACAAGAGTCTACAAGATGATCAACAATTCCTCTAGTTAAAAAATAAGATAGGGGCCAAGATATGTCCTAGGCTCACCCTCAAAGTAAATAGCATAAAATAAGTATCATAGGTAAAGGAATAGTGGTTTGTCCTCAGAAGATAGGATCCACCATAACAAGTGTCTCAAGATCCAATCTAGCCTTCGCATAGTGGATGAAGGTAGTCCTCAATCCCTACATAGTTAGATCATGTAGGCAAAAGTATGTATTAGTACATTCGATGTACTAAGTATGCGGGCATGCAATGCATATGACTTACCAAACTTGCATTCAATGTTAATGACAAGGTCACATAATATAGAAAGAGATGCACATATCAAAAGAGGAAGTGTAACAATATGCCATGAAAGTCATGATGCATGGGATGCCATAATGCCCATATGTAGTAAGGATGTAACCATAAGGACATCTCAAACACATGTGAACTATTACATAAATCTTTTTTATGTAGACCAGTCATCGATAAGAGAAGAATACTTGTCAAGGTAATATACACCACACACCTTACGATCCAGTCATATCGATGTGATGACACCTTCCTTATGACCCTGTCATTTCAGAAAGATTTTTCAATATCATATCATATCATATCAACGTGTAACTATTCCTTACAACCCAGTCATTTCGGTAATGGCTACCATATACCTATGCGCCACATAGTTCAAGGAAAGGGAGAGGACCCATAGGGACAGGCTTGAAGCCCCCAATCCGTCAGTGCTAACTCATTATCCCATAAGAATACCTATATATATACACACACACACATGCTTCCAAAAGAGGCAATAGTCATTTCAAATCCTTTCAATGCATACTTAGGCTTAAAAGCCAAATATTATTCATTATCAATTACACTTGGTCTCAACAACCAAATCACATGTCAATTCATACTTTTCATTCATAGGAATAGCTCATTCACAATAATGATATGGTGTAAATACTCAATATGCTCAAAGAGCCAATAACAATAGATATTTATGTGATAGATTTCTTATCATAACCAATATATTAACTTAACTCACAGAATCAATAAACCTATGTGAGCTTAACTCACCAAATCATTTTTAAAAACATATATGAGCTTAACCCACCGATAATTTCATCAAAATACAATGCTCATGAATGCATATGCCACGAATGATATGTGAATAGCAATGGGCAATGTAGATTCAATCTTAAATCAACAATTCAATATGAAATACAAGTAAATTCATAAGTAAAATCCACATTTAAATCACAATTTAGATTACCCATGCTTGACTCAAATTTTAAAGGGACAATACACATTCAAATCTTCATAATAATAATGCAATTCAACATATTAAGGCTTAAATCAACTCAAAATCAACAATAAAGCATAGCTCATACTACAATTGAATTTAATAAATAATAATCTTCAAAATTCATAATTAAAGTAAGCTTAAATTCCATAAATCATGTGTAAAAAGAATTTGGGTCTTCTTGGTTAAAAGGGATCAAGCATCAATCCCACATACATAAGTTCTCCAAGAAGAAACAAGAACACATTGATAAAAATTGGAATCCTTCCTTGAATCCCAAGCTAATTCTCCACTAGAGTCTTTGAGAGGAGTTCTTAAGAGCGAGTTGAAATAATTCTAAGTGTAAGAGTGAATTTGAATGAGGGAAATAGAGTTTAGGCATTTGAATGTCTTTAGATAGCATAGAAAGTCACAAAAGACCTTAGGAGAAACCATAATTATGAAAATGCTATTAGTGAAATAAGTAGAAAAAAAATATTGTCGGGGGTCCCATGGGAGGGTATACGGCCCGTGATAGGTTATAGGAACCATATACTCCTCCGTGATCCGATACTTAGAAAAATTCTTCCTGATGAAGGTCCAAGACGATAATTCCATACTTAAATTGGAGACCGTCATCCATACAAAGAGCTTCATAGCCCGTACCAATGTATACAGTCTGTGTGCCTCCTTCGCCAATCTCTACTTAGAAAATTTTTCAATGAAAGTTCTGAGATGGTGATCCAATACATAGAAAATTTTCACTCCAACACCCATAGGAAGGCCTTATGGACCGTAAAAGGCTATATAATCTGTGATAGGTCCATGTATGAAGTGTCTTGGCCAAAATGTGAATTTGCAAGGCCAAAGCCTTCCACACGGCACATCATACGGACCGTGTGGGGTTCATATGTGGTATGCCTTAGTCTTAAACTCCACATTGAGGCTAATACTCTACATACAAGGCCAAGGACCACTTCAAGTAACCTCTACACGGTTTGTATACCTTCACACGACCCATGGAGGTCTCCCTAAAGTGTCACCTTGGTCCAAAACTTCCCAAAATCAAACTTCCAAGATCCATTAAGGTCATACAGTGTCTGGGTCCTTACATAGATAGATAGAAGATATCTTGTCCTTGGATGATAGGACTACGACAAGCAACTCTTTATCACTCAAGCTAGCCGTCAAGAAGTAGAAGATAGTAGTCTATGGTCCCTACATGGTTAGATAATGTAGGCAAAGAGTATACATTAGTACGTTTGAATGTAGTTAGTA
>JAABOM020030740.1:0-17433 GCA_011800125.2 Solanum clarkiae
CATCAAAATGTATATAGACTTGAGGGAGTTGTATTAGTGGGGAGGCATGAAGAGAGATATTGCCAAATTTGTTTCTGCTTGCCATAGTTGTCGACAAGTCAAAGCCGAACATCAATGGTCCGGTGGTATAACCCAATACATAGAGCTTCCTACTTGAAAGTGGGAGGCGTTTAACATAGACTTTGTGGTTGTGTTGCCCAAGACTAGGAAATATTTTGAATAGGCTCACGTTTTACTGATCAAGACTACATATAGGGTTGAGGAGTATGCAAGGTTGTACATCCATGAGTTAGTGAGGCTGCATGGGGTTCCCTTATCATTATATCAGATTATGGGCCACAATTTACTTCATACTTTTGGAGATCTTTACAAAGGGATCTTGGTACCAAAGTTTACCTAAGTTTGACCTTCCACCCTCAAAAGGATGGCCAAGCCGAAAGGACAATGCAAACACTTGAATATATGCTTAGGGCTTGTGTCTTGGAGCTTAAATGTGGTTGGGATGACCTTCTTCCATTGATTGAGTTTTCCTACAACAATAGCTATCACTCTAGCATCAGTATGGCTCCTTTTGAGGGTCTTTATGGGAGACGTTATAGATCACTGGTGGGTCGGTTTGAGGTTGGAGAGGTGGCTTTGTTGGGACCAAATCTGGTTATGGATGCACTTAAGAAGGTTAAGAAGATTAGGAAAAGATTTAGGATAGCCCAAAGACGTCAAAGATCCTATGCCGATATGAGAAGAAAAGACCTAGAATTTCAAGTTGGTGATTGGGTTTATTTGAAGGTCTCTCCGATGAAAGGTGTGGTCCGGTTTGGCAAAATGGGAAGTTGAGTCCAAAATATGTTGTTCTATATGAGGTGATAAAGAGGGGAGGCAAGGTAGCATATGATTTGAATTTGCCTAGTGAAATGAATTTGGTTCATCCAGTGTTCCATATCTCCATGTAGAGGAAAGGTGTTGGTGATCCTAATGCCATTGTGCCTCTTGATCTTGTGGGTGTTGTTGATGACAACTTAACCTATGAGGAGGTCCTGTTCCCATCTTGGATAGGCAAGTAAAGAGATTGAGAAACAAAGAGGTAGCATCCATAAAGGTCCTTTGGAAGAACCAACAAGTCGAAAGTGCTACGTGGGAGGCCGAAGCGAACATGCAAAAGTGGTATCCTTATCTTTTTCACTCCACTCAATCCTAAGATACTATCCTAAGTTCCAGATCTGACTTCAAGTCTTACGTTTCATCCCCCTATGACATTCATATACATTCATGCATAAGATGGTAAACTTATGATGATTTTACACTTGTGTTGAGATTTTGAAAATGGTGTTTTACATATTATGTTGCATTCTTGTTGTGGCTGATTTGTTCATGATCACTCTTGTATTGTACTTCTCTTTTACATTCGTGGACGAATGCTCCCAAGGGGGAGATATTGAAATGACCCCAAAAAGTGACCAAAAACGTGCCTCGAAATTCCCAAAATTTTGATTTCTTTATATCTAAAAATCCGTTCGTTATTTCAAAAATTCAACTTCATATTTGTGATAAAGGGGTCCAAAATTAGGTGAAAAAGTGTTTAACCTCAATTTAAGAGCGAAAGAATAATAATTATAAATTTTTAAGGGATGAATCCTAGAGGACTTTACGTGATTCCTCCGCTATGCGCCTTGGACGCGCCATAGTGTAAAATCATCTCCGCGTCACCTGGCAGTTTTTTAAAGTATGGTCCAAAATATTCTAAGAGTTGGGCACAAATTTCCCATACATATTTTTATCTATACTTAGTCAATTATTACTCTCATATTCCCCAATACATTTCCCAACACTTATTCAAACACTTAGTCATATTTTCTCTCCCAAACTCAAGACCTTAAACCCTCGTCCAAATTTAAGGATTCTCTTCAAGCTTCAAGTCTCTATTGTCAACCTTCACCAAGAACTTCTCCAAAGCTAAGGTTTATGGTGTTGAACCATTGTGTCATTCCACCCATGGTGCCTAAACCCTCTTTTACTTAATATTTCATGATTTAAAGTGATTTTACATATGACTCTTGAATATTAAGAAATTTATTGCACAGTGATTTTAGTTTATGAAAGTATGGTGGTTTTAGCATGTTTTGAGCTTCAAATCTGGGACTCAATATTGGATTTTATGAGGGGTTTCGATGTGAATGTCTTAAGGGTGTTTCAAAGTGTTGATTAAAGGCTTTAACACTGATTTTCCTGCATGATTTCATCTCTAAATTGCATGCTGTTTTACCTCCATTACACACCCCCAAGGTGTTTGATTAAATATCCGATTATGGTTTCTTGAGGAATTGAAGGTCAAAAGAATGAGATATGGTATGAATGATATTATGATTTTGAAATGACTATGTATTACTCTATTTTCGAGTTTGTTTTTTTTAATATTAAGATGTATTCTATCAATTTCTATTGACATCGTTTGTGGGTTCTACTAGGAAGAAATTCTTTTCAAAATCAATATATATCTAGATGCAATTAGGGTTTATTTTAATATTTTACTGACTTTTTTTTTGTGTTATAGAAATCAGATCTTAACATAATCAATCTTTTATTGTTAGAAGTTAGCTATGAGTTCATCCTATGAATTTTGCTTTTCTTTCACAATTTTTTTATTTGATGTAAGCAGGAAAAGTTTAATTTTTCATCTTGCTTTCTCCGCTCTACTTCTCTATTTCTCTTCTTTATACTTCTCTATTTATGTAAAAAGCACTGCACATAATCAATATATACTGCCATTCAAGTTTGCTAGTTTTATTTTCTTTTGCAAGGTGTTATTGCAACTTGTGGAGTTATATGGAGCTTTGTTTATTCGTGAACTTGTTTGCTATTTATTTTTTGCAAGAATATCTATACTGAATTCAAGGAAGCTCTTTTTCTATTGAAACACTTCAAAAAGTGCCCGAAACTGTGCCTCAAAAATGCCCAAATTCGTAATTTCCACATATATGATATCAAAAATCTGACTTCATATTCTTGTTGAGGGGCAAAAATTGAGTGGGAAAGGGATATAACTTAAATTTTAGAGGACGCATAGCGGAAAAAAATTTCAATTCCAGTAGGGGTACGCGTTTGCTCCACAACACGGAGCCATCACAGAGATGTGTTATTTTGTGCCAGTTTTCCTGTTTCAATCCAAGGCGTTTGGGTCTTGGCCCTAAGCCTTCTTCCTGTAAAAACACCTATTCTTAGCCATTTTTAAACACCATATCATACAAGACATTCCCCAAAACCCTTTCTAATACTTAGACAAATATTTCACTCAAATTCAAGTGTCCCAAACTCATTCCGAATCTTAAGGAATTCACTCAAGCTTCAAGTTATCATTCCAATATTGATCAAGAGAATCTCCAAAGCTGAGGTATGTTGGTTTCACCATTAGGTCTTTTCAACCATGGTGCCCAACATTCCTTTTTATACAAATACATGTTTTCAAGTTGATTTACTTATGGGTATTCATACTATGAATTTGATTATATGCTATGTTGGGGTTTTCATGAAATGTGGACTGTTTAAGCATATTTTGAGCTATGAATCTATATTCTATGATGATTTTTGATGAAAAGTTTTAATGTATCTTGCATGAGGGTGTTATTGAGTGTTGGTAGGTTGATTTACATTAAATTTTCTCACATAATTTCTCTCTTGAATTGCATAATTTTTAACTAGAATTAAACACCCGCCATGTGTTTCATAAAATGTCCAGTTTAGGGTTCTTGAGTTATTGATGATCTATTGCATGAACTATGATTTAAATCACTTTATGATTATGAAAGGAAAGTATATATGTGTTGATTACATGAAAAGTATCTATAGTGTTTGTAACATCTAGTAAAATTACCAAAATACCCTTAGAACAGAGATGTGCGCATAACACGTCCTCCAAAGTTCAGATGGGAAATTTGAGACAAAATTTGTGATTAGCACGGAAAATTAAGTCAGAAAATGGTCTAGACCCAATTTCAGAGAAATCGGATTGAAAAATAGTTTTCACAAAATTGACCAGAAACAGTAAGGGAATGCGACAAGGCTGTGACACGGACCTATCGCGGGCCCAAACTAGTGAGGGTACGCGACAGCTCCGCAACGTGGACCCACACTCATGTATTTTCTCAAATTTTTGATGGGATTGAATTTTCAAAATTTAACAGGTGTGCCACAGGTCCGCGTCACATACCTATTATCCCGACCTATTCCACCTAAGTTTAAAATTTTAAGTCTTTTGAGGGGAATTTCAGACTTTTCCCCCTCCTAAACATGAAACATGACCCCTTTAGGTTGTTTTCTATGAGAAAATAGTATCAAAAACCCCATTATAAATCTTTCTTCACAAAACTTGAGTTAGGGATTGAGAGAGAAGAAAGAAAAACGTGAGATTAGAGAATTAAAGGAGAATTCTTGATGGGTGATTTGAAGAGATTCATTCCAGGTATGTAAAGCTAAACAAAAACATAGGATTGTTCTTCCATATGCCCCATAGATGGTCTTAGATGAGAGTTGAAGGTTCTTGAGTCTACATGTATGTATTATCATTTGTTTGTGATCATTATAAACCTATTTTCTTGAATTAAGTGTTTTACATGAATTAATGCATAAACCCTACTGATTACTCCTTAAAGATTGCATGAAAGAAGATAGGGATTGAGTCTATAGCCTTGATTTAGAATGTTGATAGAGATTGTGATTGTGATGTGAGAATGTTGATGAGTTGATAGAATTTGATTGTCCTATGAGTTTCTATAAATGAACTCTAATAATTTGTCTATTTGATTGTTCCCTAATGATTGCTTAAATCCTTGAGCTATTGATTGATGAGATGATTATAGTCTCTTTGATACTAATTGAATGATGAGATGATTATAGTAGACTGATTGAATGATGAGATGATTAGAGTCTCTTTGAGACTGATTGAATGATGAGAATATTCATAAGGCTGAGTTGATATGAGTCAATTGAGATGCATTGAATAGATGGATTATTTTATGAGCATTGAGTCATGGGAGGAGTATCGAGTACCAAAAGAGTAAGAGTTAGTGCAACTCGCACTCATCAAACTACATAGCCAAGCGTAGGTGAGGATTAGAACTATTACGTCTCATTATGGTTCCCTCTGGATAGAGTCCCTGAAACAATAGAGAACTTAACTTTAACTGATAGTTGGGGTCCCTAGTGGATTTGATTCGTCCCCTACCTGGAATGTATGGGACGAATGTGGCAACAATGGCGGCTTGTTGTACAATCGCTGGCTCATAAGTGATTGTTGTCGAATAAGAGAAACTCTTAAAATGTTCCTAAAATGTGGTGAGATGAGAAGTGACAAGATGAGTTGAGATGAGTCCTTTTTAGATGAGTCTGATTTGATTGATGAGTTGATTGGTTGATGGGTCACTTGTCTACTCTTTGTTCTTTCCTTAGATAGGCATTTGACATATTGATTGGTTTCCACATTGAGTTGATGTTATTTATATATTGTTCTACCTATTTCGGTTTCACTCAACTATTTTAAATACCAGCACATTCCAAGTACTGACGTCCCCTTTTGGATTGCATCATATTATGATGTAGATACGCAGGATAGAGGTCATCAATAGGTGAACCGTTGAGGGTCTTCAAGCATTCAGTAGATTGGTGAGCCTCCCCTACTTCAGAGGATTTATTACATTATTTTTCATCATGCTTTAGAGTTAGAGTTGCTTTTCTATAATTTTGATTGACGTAGCCATGGGTCTGTCATTGGCACAACTCAATAGTGATAGAGGCTTTATAGACTAGAGTCAGATGTTGATGTTGGAACTTGTGATCTAGTTTCTTTCTCTAGCCTTCACTATATTATTACTTGAGACTAGATGATTTGATGTGCCTATTTATCCCTTATGTCTTCCACCGATTTGTAGAATGTGATGAGGCCAAGTGGTTCACTTAGGGATTAGCAATAGTCTCTGGGTGCCGGTTACATCTTGGGTCCCCTCCCGGGGCGTGCTAGTGTTTCAAGTCACCACACCTTGTTGAGGTATTGATACCTCAATCACCATTAGGGTTGGTATCAGAACCGGCACCTACCGCTACCGATCCGATTCTGTCCCAGTCCAGTGCCGGTTCGGTACCGATCCGATAGGCTACCGATTAATGCCAGGCGTAAGGAGGGCTGGTAGGGGGCTCGGGATGGGAGGGGAAAATTTATTCGGTTAATACCAGTCCCGGCTTAACGAAGCCGGTCCCGGTACAAGTTCAAAATTGGAAAAAAAGTTTCAAATTTCTGATTAAACTGTTGGGGAGTGGGGCCCACCCCAACAGTCAATATATCCATTTAATGAAAAGGAGCTATTTACAACGGATCTTTACTTATTTTTTAATTTTTGAAAATTAATTTCTTATATACTTTCCTATATATACCCCCGATTCCCTCAATATTTTTTCATACAAATTACAATCATAAATTCTCTCAATCTTTCTCTCAATTCTCAATTATATTCTTCATCTCTAATTCTACTCTCTAAGTCTCTATTATTATAATTATATAAATATTTATTATTTACTTACTCAAATTTAGTTAGTAAATTTTTATTATCAATTAGTTAATTAGTTTATAGAATTTTCTTGGCTATTTGGAAGTTGGAGAATATTTTGGTGGAGCATATTTGGAGCATATTTAAGCTTCAAGTATCATCAACTTTGTCTTCTACGTCTGTTTTTACACAGATATTTGGTATATTCATTCCAACTTATTAATTTGTATTATTTAATTGTTTGTTATTACTTATTAGTTGTTACTTGTTACTAGTTTACCACTTGAATTATTTATGCATTATTCATGAATTTATATTATCTTTTTATTAAAATTTGATTCCGATGGAAAAGAAAAAGGAAAATAAATTTTTTTGGGTAGAATTGCAAAAGCTTTAACCGGTAAAAAAAGCAAGTGGTTGTTCTTCTGAATAAACTAAACAACCGCCAATTCTTATAAATACGAAAGATTTTACGCATGTTAATAAAACTTTTTTTGGTGTTGATTCTAACACGAAATTATGTCATGATTTTCTTCAACAAAGATTTGGTTTTAGTGAAAATTTATCGAAAGATGGTTTTGAAATTAATGAAGATTAAGATATTTTTGATAATGATGAAACATAATCCCCATATATTGTTACTACTTCCCCCTTCCGCTCCCGCTCCCCCGTACATCCAGACGCATCTAGTAGGCCTAAATCGCAACGTCTAAAAAAATTGATTGTTTGGCAATTTATGACACAAAGTGAATGTAAAACAAAGACTATTTGTAATGAATGTAAATATATTTTCAAACCATAAAACCTAGGAAAAGGTGGGTGGGACTCTTCGTTTGAAAAAATCATTTGATGGATTGTCGTAAGTTAGAATTTTTGAATGCTCAAGTCGTTGCGGATGCGCAAAAATGTGGAATCAATCCGTAGGAGTAAGTGGTTCTAATATGGTTTTAGACGTAACTAAACACTAGTAATGTTTCCGGTCCTAGTTAACATCTCCCCTATGATAAACAACAGGACCTACAAGAATTGGCAAAAATGATTATTGTAACAGGCTTGCCTTTTAGTTTTGCTGAAAATGCGGATTTTCTTCATTATATTCAAATTGTTTATAACCCATCGTTCAATAGTCTTTCACGAAATACAATAGAAAAAAACTGTTTTTGATTATCATGTACGACATTTACATTATCTTCGTTGTTTATTTGCTTATAATACTTGCAAAGTAGCAATTACATCTAATATGGGTCATAATGTAAATGGTTATGATTATTTTATAATTACTATACATTGTATTGTTGAAAATTGGCTTATGCAAAAACAAATTATAGGTTATAAATGTTGTGAAATGTGTAAAACCGATTCTTATATAGCTCAAACAATTCTTGAAGTCTTAGAGTTTTATCGCTTATCTAGTAAAATGATTAGTGTAACTTTATATAATGCTTCTAGTAATAAAAATTTTATTGATCGTTTACAACCTATTCTTACTTCCTATTTATGAAGATAGTTTTCATATAGGGTGTGCTGCACATATATAGAATTTAATTGTTAAAGATGGTATTCTTTATTTTATAATTATTGTAATAAAGTTTAATTAGCATTTTATTTTATTCTTAAATGTCAAGTTAAGGCTAGACGTAAAGAATTTAAAAATAGGTGTATTGACTGCAATTTACCTATTCGAAAAATTCCTAAAATAGTAGTTACTAGGTGGAATTATTTATATGATATGCTTCAAGTAGCTTATGAGTATAGAAGACCCCTTCAAATGGTTTGGAATGCACATAATTCTTATAAGAAATTTTTAATTGATGAAAATTATTGGAAACACATTAAAGAACTAGTTGATTTTTCAAAGTTTTTTACTTAGCTACTAAATTTCGGTCTTTATTATCCTACTATTTCTTTCATTTTACCAAATATTTATGATATTTCTTGTAAATTCGCTAAGTTTAAAGATCATCCAAAATTTGGACAACCTGTTAAAAAATGATTGATAAATTTAAGAAATATATTTTTTTTAAATTCTTCGAATTTATTTAACTGTATGTTTATTTAACCCATTTTACAAAGAGGTTAGTGAATCTAGAATGATAGATAATATACATAGACATTTAGAAATTGTAGACGATGGAGAAAATACTGCACATAATTTATTTTTTTTTAGAAGTAGTATTAGATCAGAGGCTAGAAAAGTATATGATTTAAATGTTTCTTGTTTAAATGATGTACAATTTCAACAACTCGAATCACATAGGTGTAGATACGACGATGATATTGATGACATGGTAGAATATAATCTTGGTCTTAGTACTAACGATCGTAATGATTTTGATGAATATCTTAATTAGGCTACTGAAAGTATTAAAGATGCACAGGGGAAGCCGCGTTTTTTGAACTGCCGGAGGAATTGAGGCAAATCTTTTCCAAGACTTCAACAGGTGGTCCGTGATATTCTAACTATTCAAGCATCACCCATGGCTTCGGAAGGCGCTTTTAGCGTAGCAAGATTCCAACTTGGGTATTTTCGACAATCACTAGCAGCAGACAACTTGGAAGTATCAGTTTTATTTAGAGATTGAATAAATACGGAGCAGAGAAATTTAGGACGTCCAAATCTGTCATTTCAATTTGAAACCTACGTAGATAATACTTTATCGGAATCAGGTGAGGATGACATAGATTTCATGGAAGAACATGCTCAAGTTGAGATTTCAGACAATGTAAAAGTAGAAATGTTAGAACAATTTAGGAAAAAAATTTAAAATAGTGTAAAATATTAGTTATAAATTGTAAATTTGTAATAAATAAGGGCTACTTGAAACAAAACCCTTCCTAGAAGGTTGCTACGTAAATTAGGTGCCTAAGTGAAACAAAGCCCTTCTGAGAAGGTAGCTGCGTAAATTAGGTTATCTTCTAATATATGTACAACACTATAACCTCTTAAGTAACGTGATAAATTTATAGGCTGGTCGCCTTATTTTATTTTTATTATCTTGATTCTTAAATTTATATTTTACAATTTTAAGTTTATATAATTTTTAATATATAATTATATATTAGTCTCCCTTATTTCTCTTTCAAATCTTTAATATATATTCACTTTAAAGTTTAAAATATAAAAAATTAAAATAAAATATTCAAAATAACTTTAAACTTTTAATGTCTAAAGTTAAATTTGAGAATATTTAAATTTGAAAACTTAAAAAATTATAAATTTATCTTTAAAGTTTAAGACTTTATGTCTATAAATTTAATTAAACTTTAATATGGTGGTAGCTCCAACTCATATGCTATGTTGTCCACTCTTTTCAAAATTTGGTAAAGACCAATGTACCTTGGACTTAATTTCCTTTTATTCCCAAATCTCATCACCCTTCATAGGTTACACTTTCAAATACACCTAATCATTGACCTCAAACTCTAAGTCTCTTCTTCTAACATCGATATAGGATTTTTGTCGACTTCGTGCAGTCTTTATATTAACCTTTATCGAATCATCCTTAATTTCTCCATGTCTTGGTGAACCAAGTCTGGTCCAATCAATTCTGCTTCACCTTCCTCAAACCATCCATCAGTGATCTACACCTCTTTCCATAGAATACCTCATATGAAGTCATTTGAATACTTGAACGAAAACTGTTGTTGTAGGAAAACTCAATCAAAAGCAAATGGTACTCCCAATTGCCCTTAAAGTCAATGATATAGGCTCTCAACATATCCTCCAATGTCTAAATTTGTAGCTCTACCTGGCCATCTATCTGCAGGTGAAAAGCAGTACTAAGGTGCATCTTCAAACCTAAGCCTTTCTAAAAGGATCTCCAAAACTGAGCAGTGAATTGGGCTCCTTTATATGAGATAATAGACAAGGGGACCCTATGCCATCTAACAATCTCTCTTATTTATAACCGAGCATAATCCTCTGCAGTATCAGCCGTCTTTACCACTAAGAAGTGTACAGATTTTGTCATCTGGTCAACTATCAACCAAATTGAATCATGCTGTCTGGGGGACCTCGGTAAGCCTGTGATGAAGTCCATATTGATCATCTCCCACTTCCACTCTGCAATCTTAAAATCCTAAGCTACTCTTGGTGCTTAAATGTCACTTGTTGGCAATTTGGGCACTTGCGAACAAACTCAACAATGTCTTTCGTCATTCTACTCCACCAGTAGACTTCTCTCAATTCATAGTACATCTTGATTAATTCTAGATGGATTGAATACCTGGAATTATGGGTCTCTGACATGATCCTCTCTTGAGCACTTTCGACATCTAGAACACATAGTCTACCTTGACGCCTTAATACCCTATCTCCCCCTTTGGTGAAAGCCATCACCTTTTGCTTATGCACATTAGCTTTCAATTGTAGCAGGATGGGATCTTGATCTTATTTCTCCTTCAACTCCACTACTAGAGATGGTGCAGACCCATTATGCACAAGGGTTCCTTCTTCGCGCAACTCTTCTAATTAATAAACTCCCAATCATGCCAATTTCTTTAACTAACTCTCTTTTCTCCTCCACATGGGCCGTGCTTCCCATGGATAACCTACTAAGAGCATAAAAAACTAGCCAGTTTCTTTAACTAACTCTCTTTTCTCCTCTATATGGGTGGTGCTTCCCATGGATAACCTGCAAAGAGAATCAACAAGTATATTAGCTTTGCTTGGGTCGTAGAGGATGCTCATGTCATAGTCTTTGAGTAACTCAAGTCATCTCCTCTGCATCAGATTAAGCTCCTTCTGAGTGAAGAAATATTGCAGGCTCTTATGGCATGTGAATACATCAACATGTGCTCCATGTAAGTGGTGGCGCCATAGCTTGAGAGCAAACACCACTGCTACCAAATTCAAGTCCTAAGTGAGATAGTTCATCTTATGCACTTTAAGTTGTCTAAAAGCGTAGACAATAACTTTACCCCTTTGTATCAGCACATATCCCAATCCCACTCTCGAAGTGACGCAGTAGATAACAAATTTATTTGTTCAACCTGACAAGGTCAACACTGTGGAAGTAGTCAATCTTGTCTTCAGCTCTTATTAGAAAATCTTTTCATAATTATTGGACCATTGAAAGTTGACCTTCTTCTGAGTCAGTCTAGTTAACGGTGTGTATATAAAAGAGAATCCCTCAACAAACTGCAATCGTAAATAACCAAACCAGAAAACTTCTTATGTCAGTAAGAAAAGTTAGTATAGGCCAGTTCTTAACCACCTCAATCTTTTGGGTGTCTACTCGAATGCCATCACCTAAAACTATATGGACTAAGAATGCCACAGATTTGAATCAATATTCACACTTCAATAAATTTGCATATAACTCATTATGTCTGAGTGTCTTCAAAGTGATTTTGAGGTGCTTATCATGTTACCTCTTCATCTCTGGAATATACAAGAATATCATCAATAAATACGATCATGAGCATGTCAAGATACTGTCTAAATACTCTATTCATCAAGTCAATAAAGTCTACAGGTGCATTAGACAACCCAAAGTACATCATTAAAAACTCGAAGTGACTATATCGGGTTTGAAAAGCCATCTTTGGGATGTCACATTCTCTCACTTTCAACTAGTGATGGCCTGATCGAAGGTTTATCTTAGGGAAAATAGTGGCACTATGAAGTTAGTCGAACAAGTCATCAATCCTCGAAAGAGGATACTTATTCTTGATTGTTACCTTATTCAACTGGCGATAGTCAATACACATCCTAAAGGAATCACCCTTTTTTGCACGAACAAGACCTAAGCACCCCAAGGTGAGACACTCGGCCTTATGAATCCCTACTTTAGAAAATCTCTCAACTGCTCTTTCAACTCTTTCAACTCCATAGGGGCCATTCTATATGGTGGAATAGAGATAGGTTGGGTGTCAGGTAGAACATCAATTCTTAAGTCAATCTCCCTAAGAGGAGGGACTTCCAGAAGATCCTCAGTAAATACATCAAGTAACTCACTCACAATTAGGATGGACTTAAGAGTAGGAGGCTCAACATCATCTGACTTGACTCACACAAGGTGATAAATACATCCTTTAGAGATCAAACTTTGGGCCTTGAGGTAAGAAATAAACCTACCTTTCGGTGCAACAGTATATCCCTTTCACTCACCAATAGGCTCATTCGAAAATTAGAATTTGACACTCTAGGTTCTGCAATCAACAGAGGCATAGCAGGCGTGAAGCCAGTCCATGCAAAAGATCACATCAAAATCAACCATCTCTAACCCAATAAAATAAGCAAGAGCATCCCTATGATAGATAGACACCATATAATCTCTGTAGATTCTCTCGACTCGAATAGACTCACCAATAGGAGTAAAAACAGAAAAGGGCTCAAGCAAGAACTCAGGAAGGATCTCAAATCTACAACCATTTCATAATAGAATTAGTCGCACCCAGATCAAGTAAAGCATAACAAGGAAAGGTAAATACTTGAAGCATACCCGTCACAACATCTGGTGCAACCTCTTGGTTTTCACAACCCAAGCATAGGGCCTAGCTATGACACGGCGAATGGGAACTTGAAGGGACCCCAAACAAGCCTCTTAGCAATTATTCACACATCCTTTTAAGTAGAAGAAAAATAAACAACATAAGAGATATAAATAAGAGAAGCGGGACTAAGGGAAGTCTTGATATTATAAAAGCATAAAAGAGTCAAGCTCATAGCATAAGTACATCAATTATCCAACAACACCTCTAACATAGAATGAAGGGGGGATAAGACACTTTCCGTGCTCACCCTCATAGTGTCAAGTGTTCAACATAAAGAAATATCAAAAGTAGGAGTAGAATAGATAGTGCCCTCGGACTTGAGTACTCACCAAAGCATATCTTCTGAAGTATCAAACTAGCCACAAGGAGGATGATCGAGAGATGCTCTGGTCCCAACATGGTAATATCATGTAGGCTTAGAGTATGCGTTAGTACGTTAGAATGTACTAAGTATGTAATATGTAATGCACTGAGACATAAGCCAATATAGCCAAGCAATAGATAAGTGTAATATCAATATGGCATGAATGATAAATGCTTGAAGTAAAGCATGCTTGTAAATCATACACTTGCTCAATACATATCAATGAGGGAAGAGACCATAATCAACATAGACCAAGCGAATTACTACTTGGAATCCAAGGCATGTCACCCCTTTTGTATGATGATTGAGGTATTCACCACTTAACATAGTGATTGGGCATGTCATCCCTCAACAAGGTGATTGAGGTACTCACCCCTTAACATGATGATTTGGTATGTCACCCCTCAACAAGGTGGTTGAGGTATGTCACCCCTAAATATAGTGATTGGGCATGTTACCCCCCAAGAAGGTGATTGAGCCATGTCACCCCCTCAACAAGGTGATTAGGCATGTCACCCCCAACATGGTATGGTCTACTTGCAACATCATAGATAATTTTCATGAATTCAATGTATACATGCAAGCCCTTAATCATCATAAAGTCAGTTGACTCATAAACCATATAATAGATCACCAATAACTTGAGAATCCTTGTCAAGATATTTTATCAAACACTTGGTGGATGCATAATACTTGTTTGAAATCATGCAATTCAAGAGTGAAATAATTTGAGAAAACTCAATAATCAACCCACCAACATATAGTAAAAACCCTCATGTAGGATACCTTGAAATACATCATCAAATCTCATTATAGATCATAGTTTCTTAAATCAAAACACACATAGTCTCAATGGACAAAGTCAATTTATGGTATAAGCTTGAAATAGATAAACATGCATAATCAATCAACATTTCATAAAATCCCAACATAATTATTATCAAAATCTATAAGAAGAGATACCTATAAATGATACAACTTGAAAACATGCAATTTTCATAAAAAGGAGGATTGGGCTCCATTGGTGAAAGGACCCAATGGATGAAACCTACATACCTCAAACTTGAGTTTTCTTGAGATGAGCTTAAAGAGAATTAGTCTTGAAGAGAATATTTGGGTTCCAAAGTTAATCTTGAAATACTTGAAATTTGAATGAGATGTTTGGTAAAGTCTTGGAGAGGTTTTTGTGAGAGTTTTGAATGATATAAAGTTGAAAAATGGCTAAGTAAAGGTATTTTCATGCATAAGTGGGTATGGGGCTATGAACCCAATGCCCTTGGCCGACATAGGAAATTAAGGAATAATCAACATTTTTCCGCATCTGGTTTGCAATGCGAACCCAACCTGAAGGCAGAATTAACACTAATCCACGCCCAGTCTGCATCATGGACTGGTCATGAATGCACAATGGAATTCAAAATATTGCAAAATTTATTTTTTACTATGGGTCATTTAAAATTTGGGTTATACTCATTTCCCACTCAATTTTCCCCTTGATCTAGAATATGAAGTCGGATTTACGATATCATGCACGAATTTTGAGATATATGAAAATTACAATTATGGGCATTCTTGAGGCACATTTTTGGGGTGTTTCATCGGTCTTGTCGATTCTCCATCGCATACAGACGGATTGTCCCGCCGCCTATCCTAGTGCAACAACTTTCTGGTTACCCCTCGTTGGTGATGCAATGGTATAAGACTAGGCCTTATTGCCCCACATTGGACACTCCTTCTGAAAATGGCCCAGACGGTTATACTTGTACCAACCATTCCCTTAATATCTACATTCTCCGTGATGTATCTGCCATATTTCCCACACGGTGGCTTCCCTTTAGAGCCAAGGGTCACACTTGCTGATACTATGGGATCAGTAACCTGATGTTTGGCTGACCTTGGGACTTTTGATCATACCTGTGGCTTGGGGCTGGTGCATTAGCTAAAGATGGCGCATAGCTAGAGGACCGCTTCTGGAAGTAGGACTTATCTCCCTTACCCTGCTTAGTCTGATTGATCTTGGGCCCTAATTGCTTGGCCTTCATACTCAGATGCTCCTTTCTGTCTTTCTTCTTATCCTCCTCAGTTTGCTAGGATAAACCATAATTCTGTAGATATCCATACTTGACATCAACAATGCCACCTTGCACTCCCTCTTCATATGTCTACCCAACCCAGATAAGAATTTCCTCATCAACACTCTCACATCCTAGACCATCTCAGGGTTATTGTAACGACCCGGCACCAACATTATGAAGTGTTGTCTGCTTTGCCTGCATACAGCCCAGGCGCCCGATTTTGTCCCCTTGGGGGGAAAGACCCAAAAGGCGCCTCACATGTTAAGTTATCAGTCCCTCACTAAATAGCCCAGGACTCCCCCTCTCTTTTCTAATGTGGGAGTTCTAGCAAGCCAGCAAGCCAGGCGTCTACACACAGCCCAAACCCTGCACACTACTGCACTCACCCCTCGTAGGGACTCAACGTCCTCGCTGAGTTTAGCCCCCACCATCATACTATGCGAGAGTTGGCTCTGATAACATCTGTAATGACCCGACACCAACACTGTAAAGTATAGTCCTCTTTGCCCGCACACAGCCCAGGCGCACGGTTTGGTCCCCTAAGGTGGAAAGCCTCAAAAGGCGCCTCACATGTTAATCTACCGGTCCCTCACTAAATAGCCCAGGAATTTCCTCTCTTTTCTGATGTGGGATTTCCAGCAAGCCAGGCGTCTATACCAGCCCAGACCTTGCGCACTACTGCACTAACTTGTCAAGACCCAAAAATTGGGTATGATGGAACTCGTCTTTTCCCACCAAGACAAGTCAGCCTACAACCCAACTATAATGTTAAAAATGTGAAATTATAATAAAAATGAAAGTTCAATTGTGGATAATAAGTCAACTTAGTGAAAATCCGCCAAAACTCGGTTGTCATGTGCACAAGCTTCTAATGTATTACAACAGATTCGAAAGAAAACACAAGTATCAAAGATATTGTCTCTAGAATAGAACAAAATCATAAAGTAGGAGTAAGAAGTCAGCTGGAATGACAAACAGCTACCTGTCGCAATCTCCACGGGAAAGCCTGGACAAGGAAAAGTAGAGAGTATCACGACATTCCAGGCTCGCAAGCTATAAAACTGTTATAGGAAGGGGGGTGAGTACCAAACAAATGGTACTCAGCAAGTGAACTAACAAACACAGAATTAAGTGGTATAGAATACCTGCACCCCTCAGCACTCCCACCAAATCCCCACAACTACAACCTAACTCATAACTTTCACAATTACACCCCCCGAAAATTCTATGATCAAAGCCTATAACGGTATAATTCTCATCTATCCCACTTAAAGTCATAAGGGAAAATTCTACAGTTTATCAAGTTCTCGCTAATTCATCAAGTGTCATCAAATCAATACCAAAAGTAATCATATAAAGACATAAACAAGTCGATGATTTGATGAATAGCCAATCTCAATAGCACTCCATATAATCGTAACAAGCAAGAGCATTATGAGATGAAAATGAATGTTGTGAGATATAATGCAATGTCACGTAGAATGAAGCATGTCTGTCCTAATGATACACATCCGCTGATCATAAACATGCCTCAGTCAGAACCTATGGGGGCCACACATGGACCATGTATCCGATGCGGCGCGCGACACGTCCCCCGAATCATAGTATCCATCGCAGTTCGCGATAATTCTCTTGAATCATAGTATCCGTCACGGCGCACGACAAGACCCCCGAATTCTTTCTTATTTTACTAGCCAGAACCATTTCCCTTCGACTTTTCATTTCTTTCCTTTTAACTAGCCGGAACCATCTTCTTTCGGCTTTTCATTTCTTTTCTTGGATCATTAAGTAAATACATAGTAAACAAAAATCATGTTCATAGAAATAAAATATGTAAAATGCTCGTACAAGTTCATATGTCTCAAAATTAAGAATTTGGTAGCTCAATGCCATACATGTTGCAATATCCTCAACCTTAATACCATCACAACCCTAGCCACATTTACATCCTAAGTAAGTATCACTT
>JAABOM020030791.1:0-17426 GCA_011800125.2 Solanum clarkiae
GGGGTAACATATCTACAAGGCCCCACCAAAATTAATCTTGAGGACCAACTTAAAGGAAATTTCCAACTTGGTCCCAAATTTTTTTTAAATCGATCCAATTAAGGACATTCGGGGTTGAAGTTAAATTACGGGTCCTAACATTATTTTGTTCACTCACTTTTTCTTGTCCATTTTGAACTTTGCATGTTCCTTAAAAGATAATGACTAATATCAGTACTTTGCTAAAATATTCATATTATTGATGTATAGTCTTAGGTGTGAGGAAATAATTTAGCAAATAAACAACTAATGTTGAAAAAATATACATAAATTTTTGATTGACATGACATTCATGCAATTCATTAAACTAGTTATTATGATAAATAAGAATGTCATGTCATAATTTTTCGTGAAATAAAATTAAAGATGAACAAAAGGATGAAAGGAATAAAAAGAAGAAAAAAAAAAAGACAAGAGCTGCAACACCATCATTTTACTATTGTCATAGCAATACCTATGATAAAGAGAGAAAGGGGGGGGGAGGAGAGTGAGAAAGAGAGTGGGGAAATAGAAAGGAAACGGTTAAAAAATTAGGAAGGAATTTGGATTATAGAATAATTGAGATTCAAATTAAATATAATGTTTTTCTAAACTTATAATTATATGCTTTTGAAAAGGTGTAAATATTATTTGAAAAAATTATGATAATTATCTTTAAACCTACCTAATGGTGTAGAAAAATATTACTAACAGTGCATATAATTTACACTCTTTTGGTTTTTCTCCTCCTTTTTCTCATTTTCCACTATTGTTACTTAATTGGAGCTTAGGAGAGACGACTTTTGAAGCAATTCTATTGAGAAATTCATTGGGGTAAGTGTCTTTATCATTTTCAAATTATTTCCTAACATTTTCATCATCTAAAATTATTTTAAAATCAATATTTCAAAGTGGATGCTGGGATTTGTTTCCCCAAATTTCAAAATTAGTGATTTTATGATTTCGAGGCCTTTCATGCTCAATTTTAATGAATTTTTTAACCATGAGTTTCTTGTGACTTGTAGAAACTAATTTTGCCAGAAATTTTCAGATTTTGACTTTTAGAAATTTGAGAAATTTTTGAACCATTTTTCCGCTGATTTTGAACCGTTGCAATATATGGGTGTCATTGAACTCACCCAAGGCCTTCCAAGTAATATGTTATATGAAGTCTTTGCATTAATCACATGCATCCATGCACTTGATCGCAAATTGTTTATATGAATTTCTAGCTTAATAGAGCCTATAGACCTCTGCCCCCTTTGATTGAATCCTTGTATCAATAAACGACTTTCGCTAAGTACTTCAGTCGTGATGCCAAGCTCTTTCATTATGTGGATGGGCCGAATGTTGACCCATACCCTTCATCTATTAAGATTCTATTTATCTTCTTCTTTAGGTACTTTACATTCTTTATAGTGAAAAATTAATTTGGAGTTGGAATTTAAGTGGATTTCTCTGGTTAGAGTGTTCTGATGTGGTTTCAACTAATTAGGTAGGTTTGGCTAATCTTTCTTTGGACTAAGGTTGGGTAATTGAATATTCTAATGCTATAATATATGAAATGGGATCACATAATATGTTGGTGTTAAGAATCCCTATTGTGTTGCCCATGTGAGGCTTTGTTGTTTATTATGATTGTTTTGTGAACATGAGTCTTCTACAATTTCTTGTATTTTGTACCTGTAATAAATACATTATACTTGTTAAATGTAATACTTTGGATGAGTTGTGAATTTATCGTGCTTGTGAAATGATATTCATGGGAGGAGTCGTGAATTTATCATACTTTGATAATGAAATAATTGGCAAACTGAGATACTTATGAAATGATTTGAGAAATGTGATATATTGTGAAATGAAATATTTTGAGGCATGAAATGAATTGGAAAATGTGATAAATACATAAATAAGATGCGTTGAGGCGTGATGCGAATTTAGAAATGTGACATATTGTGAAATGAAATGCGCTGAGGCATGAAATGATTTGAGGAACAATATACTTGTGGAAATTGTTGTTTGTAACATAATATGGGAACCTAGAGGATGTTTTCCAAAGGATAGTTGCTTGTTTTCTTTCGAAGAATATTATTCCCTATCGAATTTGACGAGGGTGTTTATGATGAAAGTTGAGTTTTGTGAACGTTCTTACTTTGCAACTTGTGTTGAGTGACTGTGTTCCTCTATTTGTGATATTGACAGGCAATCGTCCTCATACATGTGCATAACATGAAACATGGAAAGTGAAATTATGAAAACCTTTTTTTCAAAGAATAAAACATCCTTAAAACCTTTGGATCTTGAGTCCTTGACCGAGCCTGTTACAAGGAATGGTAGTAGATCCATTATGTCTTGAATCATTTTTCTCAAGCCTTGATGGCCTGCGTTAATCCCCTCCCTACCCCTCCCCTCTCGGTAGATAAACCTAACCCGCAACCTAGAACTAAGTGTAACGGGTAATAGGTGGTCAACTAGTGATACAAAAATAAGATAAATAAAAAGGACAAGGTAAATATATAAAAAACAAAAATAGAGTCGCTCCCAAGAACCGAAAGTCACTGGTACAAGCTACTAGACAAAATAAACTGAGTACAAGTTCAAAAAGGGGACCAAAATAAACACAAGATAAAGGCTAGTTTCAAAATACACAAAAGATGGGCCAAAAGTATAGATGGACTCTAAAATGATCCAAAAACATCTCATGCTTACCTTAGTCTCCGAAACTAGCTGTTGCAAGATGGACTATGTTACTACTAATAGCTAGTGCTATGACCTGCATCATAAAGGAAATGCAGAGCGTAGTATGAGCATTAGATAATAAGGTACCTAGTAGGCACCATAGGCCGACTGAGCAAGAAATAGGAAGACGATATGAAAAAGGAGAATTAAAATCTAAACAGGAGTCAGAATATACATTCTACGGGAAAGGACTAACACTTGTAAAATCCGCTAAAACTAGCTAAGAATACTACACTAGCTATACCTGAACAAGTCGTAGGCCCAAAAAAGATACACATGTGCAATTTAAAGTAAAAACCCGTGTAAACCCCATAAGACTGCTGAATACACAAAATTTCTATCCTATAGAGGGTAGGAGCTAGGGTTCTCCAAGAGTGAATGCCTTAGGGAATAGTTTGGGACTTTAACTAGAACCTATCCTATTTATCTGACAATAGATGGAGGGACTCAAACCCACCATTGGACAATGTCAATAACATGGTAAAAAATGGAGGGACTGATATGACCAATTTTTGGTAAAAAATTGTGACACCTTTAAAACTCTTGATGGCAAGTTAGCTGGCAAGTGGATGCGATACTGGTATCGTAAGTCCTTAGCTACGAGCTGGGTGGTGAAATAGTTGATTCTTTGAGATTGTTGTGAGGTATATGGCCTGCGAGATCCCCTCACCGCCTTAGTCACTGGAGCCTTTGTTTGATGGAGGTGTATACTACAAGTTGTGCTATAGTTTGATTCCACGCAACATTGCATTGCATACCATTTTATTGCTTTACTTGATATTGCTTTTCTAGCTTTATATGAGGGTATGCGTTTACTTTATCGATGTTGTTCTATATATATTGGGGGCACCAATGTCGGGTTGATTTTTTTGTGCGCATGTGGAACATTCCTAGTTTGTTTCATAGCTTATTCAATTCTTTATTCTTAGTCGGCTATACTTACCAGGTACATATTTGTAACAATCCATGTTTTGATAAAAGGCCCGCATCGATAAAATAAAGGAGAGATGTTGGGATATAAGTAAATGGACCTTACTTACTAGTGACGCATTTTAATGCCGTGTTGGCATAGGCTTAAAGCGGACAATATCACTGGGGGTCTATGCCATTATAGATAATATTATACCCACTCATGCATCAGCCTTGTCGGTGTGGGCTAGAGTTCAACTAAGTTTAGGAAAATCTCGGTGAGACAAGGGAGACATCAGTGCTAAGTCTAGGTAAATCTCATATAGTGGGGCAAACCCTAGTGAGGATGTTGAGTCCATAAAGGGATGTATGTAACAATCTATGTTAAGATAAGAAGTTCAATGTCAACAAATCATAAGAAAGATGTTGGGCATATAAATAAATAGGCCTTACTAGTGACATGTTTTAAAGTTATATGGACTTAGGCACAAAGCGGACAACATAACTAAGGGCAGGGCAGTTACACATGTCGTATCTACTATTGATGCATTTTAAAGTTAGCAGACCTAGGCCCAAACAAGATAACATCACTAGCAAGTTGGACTGTTAAATGGAATTAGAACCACTCTTGTCTCAGCCTTATCGATTTAGGCAAGAGTTATTGAGCTTAGGCAAATATCGGTGAGGCAGGGTAAACCTCACTGCTAAGTCTAGAAAAATACCATACGGCAGGACAAACCTCAGTGAGAGTACTGAGTCAATAGTGGGGAAGTTATGTAACTGCCCATCTTTAGATAGAAGTCCCACATCATCAAAACTTAGGAGAGATGTTAGTATGTAAGTAACCAAGTCCTACTTACTCGTGACACATTTTAAGGTGGTATAGGCCTAGGCCTGAGGCGGACATTATCACTAGTAGGCTAGGCTATTACAATATTTATTGTATTCACTGCTACTTCTAAGTCCCTCTTTTGGATATAGATTTTAGGCATACTTGATGTGATGACTGTTAGATTTTGAGAAATGCAATATAATGAACTCAGTGGTTTTTGTTATTTTTTTGCTTTATAAGTTTGAGTTATCACATTATCATCGTATTTCACAAATTTAACAACTAATGTAAGTTGGGGATTGTATCATTGGTTCTCTCACATAGGAGGTTAAGTATGGGTACCAGTCATGGCCAAATTTAGGTCGTGGAAAAATAAAACCCCCAAAAATTATGCTTCCGTTCATATTTTTATGGAAAATAGAGAGATGGAGTTACATATTTGTTGAATTTTATTTGAAGTCCTCATTTTACTTTTGTAGAAAAACACAATTGTCAAATCAATAAAAAAAGTAACATTAACAACAACAACAACAACAACAACAACATACCATTGGAATCCCACAAGTGGGGTCTCAGAGGTTAAAGTATACACAGACCTTATTACTATCTCAAAGGTAAGAGGCTATTTCCTGGAAACCCTCGTCCCAAAAAACCCATAAGTAGAATAAACTAGATATAGAGAAAAAGGAAAAGATAAAGAAAAAGAGAAAAGGAAGAATGACTAATAACAAAAAGTACATGATAGTATGTGAATACGATTAAAATAACATATATAAGATGGATAATGACAACATAGGTTAGATATACACGACTAATACTACTACCCAACTATACCCCAAGGCCAAAAATCAACCTATCCCTAATAACCCATTACCCTGCTACTCTAATTTGTGACTTTCACTCCTTTCTATTTGAGATCATGTCCCCCGGTGTGATCAAGATTCGTCATATCTTATTTGATCACCTCCCCCCACCCCCAATGATTCTTCGGTCTACCTCTAATTCTCTATATAACCCTAAATCTAACCTCTCATACCATCTAACAGGAGCATCAGTACTTCTTCTCCGCACATGTCCAAACCATTGCAGTCGCACTTCCTTAATCTTACCAGCCATTGGGGCCACCGATAACTTCTCAAAAATTGTCTCATTCGTAATCTTATCACTCTTGGTATGTCCACATATCCCTCTCAACATCCTCATCTCTGCGACCTGTATCTTCTGAATATGTGAGTTTTTGATTCGTCAACAATCCATCCCATACAACATAGACGGTCGAACCACCATTTTATAAAATATACCTTTATGTTTAGTTAGTATCTACTTATTACAAAGTACTCCAGAGGCAAGCCTCAATTTCATCCATGTGTCCCCCAATACAATGTGTGACCTGATCTCAATATCGCCACTAATCTAAATGATGGATCGAAGATATTTAAAGTTATCTCTCTTGGGAATTGATTGAGTGGCAATCATCACATCAATGCCTATTTCATGCCTCACAACATTCAATTTACACTACAAGTATTCTATTTTGGTCTTCCTCAGTTTAAATCCTTTGGGTTCGAAAACCTGTCTACAAACCTCTAATCTATCATTAACTTTAGCCTGAGTCTAATCAATCAATACTTATCATCAGCAAATAACAGACACCATGGAACCTCGTCTTAAATAGATTATGCCAGCTCATCCATCACCAAGGAAAATAGAATAAGTCTCAACACAGATCCTTGATGAAGTCTCATCTCAACAAGAAAATATTCAGAGTCTCCTCCAAGCGTTCTTACATGGGTTTTGGCTCCATCGTACATGTCCCTTATCTCCCTAATATACACCATTGGAACACCTTTTTCCTCTAGACACCTATGTAGGACATCCCTCGAAACTTTGTCATAAGCCTTCTCGAGATCAAAGAACACCATATGAAGGTCCTACTTTCTTTCCCTATATTTCTTCACTAATCACTAGACAAGATGAATTGCTTCAATAGTTTACTGCCCTGACATGAATCTGAACAGATTCTTTAAAATAGGCACTCCTTTTCTCACCCTCATCTCCACCACTCTCTCCCTAACCTTCATAGAGTGGCTTAACAGCTTGACACCCCTGTAATTGTTACAGTTTTGAATATCTCCCTTTTTCTTGTACAATGGAAGTATTGTACTCCTCCACTCATCAGACATCTGGAAAGTCTTCATAATAACATTAAATAGTCTAGTCAACTACTATGTACCATCGTTGACCATGTTCTTCCAGAAATCTACCAACATCTCATCAGGTCGATCGCCTTCTCTTTCTTCACTAATAACACGTCTAACCTCCTCAACTTTGAACTGCCTGCAATAACCAAAATCTAGATGACTATTGGAGTGCCAACTCACCCAGCTCAATATCTCTATTTTTTTTCATTTAATAGTCTATGAAAGTAAGCTTGCCACCTTATCTTAATGGATGTCTCATCCACCAACACCTCATCATCCTCATCGTTGATGCACTTCACTTGGTCCAAGTCACGAGCTTTCCTTTCTCTCTCTTTAGTGAGCCTATACAATCTCTTGTCTCGTCCTTTATCACTTTACTCCCTATAAAGGCACTCAAACACTACTGTCTTAGCACTTTTTACCGCCATCTTGGATTTTGTTTTTGTCATCCAATCGATCTCCTTAAGCCTTCACTTTTCACCCTAGTCCTTACTCTCCAACCACATCGTATAAGAAATTTTCTTAGCTTTCACTTTCCCTTGAAATTCGTCATTCCACCACCAATCACCCTAATATATACTAAAGGTCCCTCTCAAAACCTCTAGTACCTCAGTAGCTACTTTTCTAATACAACCAATAGTAGTGTCCCACATATTGTTCACATCTCTACTACTACACCAAGCCTCCAAACTACTCAACTTTTGTTCCATCTCTCGAAAAAGGGAAGGAGTAAGGCTTCCCCATCTAATCCTCGATTGGGAATAAATAAACTTTTTCTTCTTTTCTCTCTTAATCTGCAAATCCATCACTAGAAGCCTATGTTGAGTTGAAATGTTTTCACACAAAATAACTATGCAATTCTTACAAAGCCTTCTATAGCCCTTACAAAGAAGTAAGTAATCAATTTGAGTCTTAGCTACCGCTCTACAAAAGGTAATCAAGTGATTTTTCCTCTTTGGGAAACATAAGTTAGCAATAACTAACTCAATGGCTTTAGCAAAATCCAAGAGAGACATCACACTTCCAATCCTCTCCAAAATCCAAAGCCTCAATGAACATCTTCAAACCTTCTAGTGGTTTCCTCGATATGCCCAGTAAAGCCTCCCCCAATGAAGATTTTTTCTGTCTTTGGTATGCCTTTCGCATAGGCGTATAGGCGTATAGGCACTAAGTACATTCACTACATGACTACCAACCACAAGTTTAATAGACTTCATCAAATAATTAATCCTTCTAACCTCAACCACGTAATCCCTAAAGTCCTCATTCTAGGATACCTATTCTATTTCTATCCCTAGAACCATTCGTGTACCATAACTTAAACCTATCAGCGTCCCAAGCTTTGGTATCTACCTATTTAGTTTCTTGAACACATGCTGTATTAATTTATATCTGTTTAAGACTCTTAACTAGCTCTATGGATTTCCCTATAAGTGATCATATATTCCACGACCCTACCCTTAACTTAAATAAGCAAATGTTGCCTCTCTTAAAACCCATACCCCTTATCTCCGACCCCAATCGATGACATGTCCCTAATCCACTATTAGATCCTAATTCCACTAACTAAGAGATAATAACTCACTAAGCTACTAAGATCAGGAAGATACAATCTAGAGAAAAATATACAACCCAACAATACAGAAAAGTGAAATCTAATGTATACTAGCAATCGAACAATCGGGTACAAACTCAAGCTGAATAAGTGTGTAGAGGCAACATAATGTAAGCTCACAAAATATAAAAAATGGTAAATATAGAAATATACGATAAATCTAGGAATATATGGTAAAAGTCATCACAACAAGCAAGAAACAACAACACAAATATGTACAACAACAATAACAACATACCTAGTAAAATCCCACAAGTGGGGTCTAGAGAGGGTAGAATGTACGCAGACCTTACCACTACCATAGAAGTAGAGAGGTTATTTCCTGTGAACCCTCATCTCAAAACCCATAAGCAGAAAGAACTAGATATGACAAAAGGAAATGAAGGAAACAGAAAGAGTGACTAATAATGAATAGCACACAACAGTATGTAAAGAAGATAAAACTAACACATAATATGACAGAGAATGTGAACACATGATAAAAAACACCTAACCCTACCATCAACCTGCTACACTAACTCGCGACCTCCACTTCTTTCTATCTAAGGTCATGTCCTCAATGAGATCAAGTTCCTTCATATCTTGTCTAATCATCTTCCCCTAGTACTTCTTCGATCTACCTCTACCCCTCCGAGTATCTCTCAAAACTAACCTCTTGCACCTCCTAATAGGAGCATTGGTACTCCTTCTCTTCTCATGTCCAAACCATCACATTCTCACTTCTCTCGTCTTTTCTTCCACCGGGGCCACCTCTATCTTCTCTCGAATGGTCTCATTCCTAACCTTGTCACTCCTGGAGTTACCACACATCTATCTCAGCATCCTCATCTCTGCGACATGCATCTTTTGAATATGTGCCTTTTTTATTAGGCAACACTCCACTACATACAACAACGATGGTCTAACCACCACTCTGTAAAACTTACCTTTGAGATTAGATGGCATCTTCTTGCCACACAATACTCTAGAGGCATGCCTCCATTTAGTCCAGCTGCCCCAATACGATGGTTGACATCATCATTGATCTCGCCACTACTCTAGATGATGGACCCTAGATATTTAAAGTTTCCCCTCTTGGGGAAAGGTTGACTGGCAAGCCTCACATCAAAGTTTGCTTCATCCCTCTCAACACTGAATTTGCATTCCACGTATGCAGTTTTGGTCCTAATCAATTTGAATCTTTTGGGCTCTAAGGCATGTCTCCATGCCTCCAACCTATCATTAACTTTAGTTTGAGTCTCATCAATCAGTACTATGTCATCTACAAATAATAGACACCATGGTACCTCCTCCTGGATAGATCACGTCAGCTCATCCATCACCAAGACAAATAAGAAATGGCTCAACATAGATCCTTAGTGGAGTCCCATCTTAACAGGAAAATACTCTAAGTCTCCTCCCACCATTCTTACCCAAGTTTTGGCTCCATCGTACATGTCCTTAATCGCCCTTATATATGCCACTGGGATACCTTTCACCTCTAGACACCTCCATAAGACATCCCTTGGGACTTTGTTATATGCCTTCTCGAGATCAATGAACATCATATGAAGGTCCTTCTTTCTTTCACTATATTTCTCCACTAACCTCCAAACAAGATGGATTGCTTCAGTAGTCGACCGTCTCGGCATGAATCCAAACTAATTCTCCTAGATAGATACTACTCTGCGCACCCTCATCTCCACTGCTCTCTCCCAGGCCTTCATAGTGTTGAGGGGAAGAAATAGAAGGCAAGTAAAAGGATACAATTGATTAAAATAAGAAATAACCAGAGATTGGAAGATATCACCTAGTTCTGGTCAAAATTTATTGAATGTTGCTGGAAGTACTAGAAAATATAAGTTGTAGACATTGCTGGAAAACTTCATCGGACTAACACGCTAGAAATTCTCACCTGTATCAGGAAATTGTTAAGCTTCACTAGAAAGCACTGGAAAAGAACTATAACATCGCAGGAGAATTGTACATATTGAAATATTCTAATCTGGAATCCCTAAAAAAATCCAAAAGGACCTGTTGATTGAGGTTATAAGGATTAATGATAGAATGATGTCTATTAAATATGTGGTTGGTAAGCATGTAGTAAATATACTTAGTGCCTCTATGCCTCAAGTGGGGTTGGATGAGGATGTCAAGTGGCTCTTTTGGGAAGAGTTGTATGAGGTTGTGAAAGGCATACCAAAGACAGAATAAATTGGGGGAGACTTTAATAGGCATATCGGGGCAACCACTAGTGGTTTTGAAGATGTTCATGGATGCTTTTGTTTTAGGGAGAGGAATGGAGGTGGGACATCTCTCTTGGATTTTGCCAATGCCTTTGAGTTAGTTATTACTAACTCATGTTTTCCAAAGAGGGAAAATCACTTAATTACATTTCATAGTATAGTAGCTAATACTCAAATTGATTAAGTACTTCTCCAATAGGACGATAGAAGCCTTTGTAAGAATTTCAAGGTTGTTACGAGTGAGAATAATATTTCAACTCAATATAGGATTCTAGTGATGGATTTAGAGATTAAGAGAGAAAAGAAGAAGAAGGTTATTTATGACCAACTGAGGATTAGATGGGGAGGCCTGACTCCTACCCTTTCTCGAGAGATGGAACAAAAGTTGAGTAGTTTAGAGGCTTGGAGTAGTAGTGGAGATGTGAACAATATGTAGGACACTACTGCTGGTTGCATTAGAAAAGTAGCAACCGAGGTACTAGGTGTTTCTAGAGGGACCCGTAGTGGACGTAAGGGTGATTGGTGGTGGAATGATAAAGTTCAAGGAAAAATGAAAGCTAAGAAATTTATAGGGATGCAGATGAAAGGTGAAGGCTTAAGGAGATCTCAAAGATGCCAAAGACAAAAGCAAAGATTGTAGAGGTGAGTGCTAAGACAATAGCATTTGAGTACCTGAGCATATAGCTAAGTAACAAAGGAAGGGACAAGAGATTGTATAGGCTCTAAAGAGAGAGAGAAAGGAAAGCTTGCGACTTGGACTAAGTGAAGTGCATCAAGGATGAGGAGGGTGAGATGTAGGTGGATGAGACTTCCATTAAGCTAAGGTGGCAAGCTTACTTTCATAAACTCTTAAATGAAAAAGGAGACAGAGATACTGAACTGAGTGAGTTTGCACACTCTGATAGTTATCAAGATTTTTGTTGTTTCAGGCGGTTCAGAGTTAAGGAGGTTAGATGTGCTATTGGTACGATGAAGAGAGAGAGCGCGAACAGACCCAATGAGATGTTGGTGGATTTTTGGAAGAACATGGTCATGGATGGCATAGAATAGTTGACTAGATAGTTCAATATTATTATAAAGACTACGTAGATGCCCAATGAATGGCGGAGGAGTACAGTGGTTCTATTGTACAAGAAATAAGGGTGATATCAAAATTGTAACAGTTATGGGGGTATCAAGATGTTAAGCCCCACTAGGAAGGTCGAGAGAGAGTGGTGGAGATAAGAGTGAGAAAAGCAGTCTTTATTTTGGAGAATCAGTTCATATTCATGCAAGATGGTCAACTATTGAAGCAATTCATTTTGTTCTGAGATTAGAAGAGAACTATAGGGAAAGAAAGAGGGACTTCCATATGGTGTTCATTGATCTCGAGAAGGCCTATGATAAAATTCCATGGGATGTCCTATGGAGTTGTCTAGAGGTAAAAAGTGTTCCATGGTGTATATTAGGGTGATAAAGGACATGTACGAACGACTCAAAACTCGAGTAAGAACGGTGGGAGGATATTTAGAGTATTTTTTATTAAGATGAGCCTTCATAAAGAATTTTTGTTGAGCCTTTTTCTTTTTGTGTTAGTGTTAGATGAGATGACATAGTCTATTTCGGAGGAGGTTCCATGATGTATACTATTTGCGAATGACATAGTACAGATTGATAAGACTTGGGCTGAAGTTAATGATAGATCAGAGGTTTGGAGACAAGCTTTTGAACCCAAAGGGTTCAAACTAAGTAGGACCAAAATAGAATACTAGGAGCATAAATTCAGTTTTTCGAGTGATGAAGCAAACGCTGATGTGAGGCTTTCTTGGTAGCCAATTCCCAAGACAGATAACTTTAAATATCTTGGGTCTATCATTCAAAATTGTGGAGACATTAATGATGATGTCACACATTGTATTGGGATAGCATTGATGAAATGGAGTCTTGCCTCTAGAGTACTGTACGATAAGAAGATACCACCTAAACTTAAAGATAAGTTTTATAAAATGGTGGTTAGACCCTTTTTGTTATATGGGATGGAGTATCGGCCAATCAAAAACTCACATGTTCAGAAGATGTAGGTCACGAAGATATGGATGTTGAGATAGATGTATGGACATGCCAAAAGTGGTAAGATTAGGATTGAGACCATTTGTGAGAAGCTAGACTTAGCCCCTGTGAATGATAAGATGAGGGAGGCACGACTGTGATGGGTTGGACATGTGCAGAGAAGATGTACTAATGCTCCTATTAAGAGGTGCGAGAAGTTGGATTTAGGGGTTATATGGAGAAGTAGAGGTAGACTGAAAAAGTATTGGGGGGAGGTGATCATACAAGATATGGAAAAACTTGATCTCACTAAGGACATAACCTCAGATAAGAAGGAGTGGAGGTTGTGAATTAGAGTAGCAGGATAATAGGTTAGTAAGGATAGGTTGATGTCTAGCCTGGTGTATAGTAGGGCAGTAGTATTAGTCCTGTCAGTTATATCCTATGTTACTATTATCCATCGTATATATGTTATTTTTATTGTATGTATATACTGTCATGTACTTTTCATTATTAGTCATTTTTCTTTGTCTCTTTTACTTTTTCTTTTCCTTTTTTCTCCATATTTAGTTTATTCTGTTTATGAGTTTTTTTAGATGAAGGTTCCCAGGAAACAACCTCTATGTTTGAGGTAGTGGTAAGATATGTGTACATCCCCACTTGTGCGATTCCACTTGGTATGTTTTTATTATTGATTTACATACCATAATTACTTACAAAAAGAATAATTGTTCAAATAGGTAAGTGTCATGCTTTTTCAAAAAAAATAATAATCTAAAAGTCATCTAAAAATCATAGAGAACTTAATATTTTACTAAATTTCTTTCTTATGGCAAGCCTCATCAAGAAAATTAAAAGAAGCTTTGACATTTAAAAGAGAACCTAGCTACTCTTGTTCTATCGTTATCTCCTTAAGTTGGATATTCGCTACTATGAGGGTGAGCCTGGTTGCTTCTCTTGGCCCCCACTATGTTCTATGTTTAGAGGTGTTGTTAGATAAGTATGTAATGATGCTATGAGCTTCGATTCTCTTTGACTCTTTTGATGTTTTATGATATGAAAGATGCCCCTTCGCCCCATGTTCGGTTTTTACTATCTTTTATTGTTGTTTTATTGCTTCCACGACCAAGGATCTGTAATGATATGTTAAGAGGTTTTATTAGGGTCCCTTCCAGTTCTCCACTTGTCGTGTCATGACTAGGCCCTAAGCTTGGGTCGTGACAAACTTAGTATCAGAGTTCTAAGTTGTTAATGGTCCTCAGAGTCCAACACACCGCATTGATTAGAGTCTTATTCTTGGTTGTGAAGTGCGTCGCCTATGAGTGGGAAGCTGTGAGGCATTTTAGGAAATGTTTCCCTTCTTCTTGATCTATGTCGTGCGATAGAGTGAAGACCCATAAGGCTTATTTCTTATTTTAATAATTGTGTTTCAGAATATGTCTCAGGATAATAAGGATGGTGATATATCTATTGCGGAGGTTCGCAATGCTCTATTGAAATTGGCCAAAGCGGTGACAAAGTTGACAACTGAACTTGATCAATATGTGAGTGCCCCCAAGACTTCAAGTGGCAAGATGGAGGAGAGAGGGGCCAAGAGGGCCCGTTTTGAAGGAAAGATCCAAAGTCCCAAAGGTGGTGGTGGTGTGATGCCCAATGCTATGTGCCCAAGGTGTGGTAAGATGCTTGGAGGCTGATGTTTGAGGGGCATCAATGCTTGCTTTGGTTGTGGTGATGAGGGCTATAAGAGGATGAATTATCCTAAAAAACGCATCAAGTGTAAAGGTGGTCATGTTGATCAAGAGGCTCAAAGAGTGGATGTGGCTACCGATATGCTGAAGTTTCCTTTGACCGTTATGTGTATGCATGGGAAGGTTTGGGTGTTCATATTTCCTTTCATTATTCCTTTTTGTTGATAGTGGGCTTCTTATGTGTCCCGAGTTGTTATGTGAACCTTTGGTGTCTACCCCTTTGTTGAGTCTATCGTTGCAAGAAAGTTCGTAGGTATTGTTCCGTGTTCATATTGCATTAGGTCTTGCCTTGTGACTTGTTAGGTTTGATGTGGTGGATTTGGATGTCATACTTGGGTTTAATTAGCAGAATGCACATTGTGTCTTCATTGATGGTAAGGCATGTAGAGTTAGATTCCAATTCGCTAATAAACTCGTCCTTGAGTGGAGGCTTATAAGGTGGTTGTGAAGGGGTAAGTCTGTTTCTTGTCTTAAGGTACAATTGATCTCTAAGAGTTGCATTTATCATCTTGTAAGAGTTAGGGGTGTTGAACCTGAGTTATTCCTGTTGAGTTGTTTTCAGTGATCAATGAGTTATTGAATGTCCTTTCTAATATTTGGAATTTGGGGTGTTGTTTTTTTGTTGACTTATGCACCGATTATGTCTATAGGTCTCATGAATACGTTCTTTAAATCCTACCTTGATATGTTACTGATGGTCATTAATGATGGGGAATAGATTTATTTAGAGCTTGTGAATCATTTGAGGGTAGTGTTACAAATCTTGGTGGATGAGAGGTTATTTGCTAAATATGATAAGTGTGAATTGTGGGTAACAAGAAGGTGGTTAGAGCTCCTTAAGGATTATGATATGAGTGTGCATTATCACCCTGGTAAGGCTAATGTTGTGGCCAATGCTCTAAGTAGGGTGTCTATGGGTAGCCTAGAACATCTTGATAATGGTAGCAAAGAGGTGACTAGAGAGGTCTATCGGTAGGCTAGATTGAGAATTAGGTTAGAGGAAGTTGAGAATGGTGTTGTAGTCGTTTTGATGGTTTCAGATCTTCTTTGGTTGATGAGGTCAAGTCAAAGCAAGACTTCAACCCCACCTTGCTAGAGTTGAATGCATTGGTGGAAGGTGGTGAAGTGGAGGTTTCTCCCAAGGGGGAGATGGTTAAGTATGTTGTTGCACCCTTGTGTGGGCTGAAATTATCTTTCTTACTTCTCTTATATACGTTTCTTTAACATTCGTGGATGAATATTCCGAAAGGGGAGATATTGAAACAACCCCAAGAAGTGCCTGAAAATGTGCCATGGAAATGCCCATAATTGTAACTTTATATATCTCAAAATCTGCGCGTGATATCGAAAACCCGACTTGACATTGTGATCATGGGGCAAAATTGAGTGGGAAAGGGGTTTAACCCCGATTTAGAGTAACTGTAGCAAAATTTGAATTTCCAAAGTTGGCGAATTCTATTGAGGGTCCGTGTCCCTGGCGCAAAGTGACCAGGGCACGGATGTAACACCCCACATCTTACAATACTTGTACTATGCAAATGAAACATAATATGGTTTAGTCAAATTAACGCCTATTTTTTAAAAGTGCTTGAATGTCATGTTATAGGGCGATATGTGCGTCTAACGCTTAAGAGGGTCAAGTGTATACGTGACTTGTGTCAAATTGAGGAGATCACGACCCTAAACAAGGTGAGAGAATTGAGGTACTTGTAGGACTTAATAAGCTAGTAGGTGAGTCACCTACTTGCTTAGCTTAAATTGCTAGCAAAATGGAGACGATGCCCGACGTCGAATTGGTCCAAGTCCAATATGAATAAAGTCTGTGCTAAGGGTGCAACTTTAGGTCGTGTTTTAGCTTCATAAATGGACTTTATTTTCAGCCTAAGAAGCATATAAAAAGGGACCAAGTACATCACAACCCACTTAACCATTTGGGTCCAAACCAAGTGAAGAGAAATTTGGAAAATGGGAAGCCAAGGCCCATCAACTTTGCCCAATTAGGCCCAAGTGAAAGGGACAAGCAACTGCATCACCACCTTAATAATATGTCTTAAACCACACAAGAATGTCAGCCAAAATCCCCTTTAAAAAGCCTTAAAAATAGCACCTTTAAGTTCATTCTTAGACTTGAAAAATTTCAGCTTTCACAAACTTTCTCTCTACAATTTCTTGACCAAGCAAAGCAGCCACAAGGGTACTTTTAGGGTTCTTGGAGAAGCCCTACACCTTTAAGGTAGTGGTAAGTTTACATATGTGTTTAGTATGGTTTTCTTATGAGAAACAAGAGACTATCTTGGTTATGTTTGTGCTGAAATTTTGGACAGCATGTGTCCTAAGGGTTGTTGCGATCTTTTCTTGTTGTTCAAGAGGATTTTCTCTTCTTGGTAGGCTGAAATTATGATGTAAGATTTATGTTATTAATAAGGTTTAGTTTGTTAGTGATGTAATTTAGGTGCTTCACCAATTTTACAATCCACAAAAGTGAGTCCTTATTCGATATCGCAATTGTATTCTTAATACAAACTTGTGGGCTGTTGGATGGAAGGCTATTGGCTGACATACCTCATGACTTCTTGGATACTATTCGAAGCCTATTTCAAGACTGTCTATATGCATAAATGTTGTTGGAACAGTTTGGTTAGAGTTGGAACAGGTTTGGAATTTTCGACGTCGAAATGCAGCGAAAGGAGGTAACGTTATTCCGCCTATTTGCATGTTGTGTAGAATTGTTATGTGTTGTTCTTGTTGTGCTGTTTTAAGACTATTATGGCACTAAAATAGGCTGCACATGATATGTATATTAGAATGTGTAATAGAAAATACAATTATAAGTGAAAAGGTTGAAGGAATGCGTTTGTGTCGCTAATTGTAGGCTTGCTGCCCAGGTGTTAGTTTTATGATATTGGGATGCCAAAAAGTGTTTCTTTACTGCTAATACTAGTCTTATTGCCTAATATATTATAGATAAATATTTGGCAGAAGGTAAGGTTATCTCGAGGTAATAGCGAAGTTGTACAATGAGGTATGTAAGGCAACTCGATTTCGTATTACTTGGCATGAAACCTAGGTTCTTCCTTGGTACATAGAGGCTCTTATCTACTTCGACATAAC
>JAABOM020030842.1:0-55693 GCA_011800125.2 Solanum clarkiae
AATATAATATAATATAATATAATATAATATAATATAATATAATATAATATTTAATTACTTATCCTAATATATTAAAACTTACATTATAATATGATTATTATACGATGAATCAGGAACTAAAAAGAATCTAATGAAATTGAAATCGACCAAAACGTCCAGTTGCTGCAACTAATGCAAGCCAACCTATCATATATCGACACATATATGAACTTCTAATGTTGTTACACTGATCATTGGTTAATGAATCCCATGCATGTTTTCCTCCACCAACTTTTAATATATGTTTCCAGTAACCATGTAAAGCCCCCAAATTGAAAATCTGATTCCAAGGATAATAACATATGATAATAATTGTTATAGCCTCTACCAATATACTTAAATCAAGGTTTAGGCGTGAATTGTACCAGAGTGACTTGTTCTCTTTTCCTCTCACCGTCGCATGTAGGTTTTCTGCGTGCGCTTCTTCCTTTAATTTCCTTCAGATGGGCGTTTAGCCCTTAACTCCCTCTTATTATTATTATTATTATTATTATTTCCTTTTTTGGTTTTATTTTGTTATTTATTTATTTATTTTAAATAATATAGGATAAGTGATGTAGGATATTATCTAAACTATTAATTTAACTCACTAGATAATTTAATTATCTAAAATTAACTCTCAACTAGATAGCTATAATTATCAAATAGTCCACAATACTCTTTTAAAAATTTACAATATAAATCTTTTATGGAATAAAAATTCCTAGTACTCAAAAATGACCTTATGGGTCATTACATTGGATACCAATTTACACACTATTCGTCCTCAAACGGTCAAAAAAAAGGGAAGGAAGAATAATCTATGCTATCAAAAGCCTGAATTATGATCGATCTTCTAAAGTCGGTGTTCATCTCTCCATTTAAGCTCCTACTTAAAATCATCCATCAAGATCAACTAGTATGAACAGAACTTTTATGTCTAATTTTCGTAGATTTATGATCAAAAATAATTTTCAAGTCATAGACTAACTCATGAACCCTATCAGAATCAAGATTTGCTTGATCATAACACAACATTTGCACAAATCTTTTCTCACATAATCATGATAAAATTGTAAACCAGTAATATCAGTTACAGTCACAAATGAACCTGAACAAATCAACCCTCACTCATAATGTAAAAATCATCACAGATCTTATCAAGATTTCATTCTTACCATCAATTCTTCTCATGAATTTCAGTTATAAAACGTTATCTTTCATTTTTTTTGATACTTATAATAAAAAATTAAAAATTTTCTAAGTCAACAAAGGAAATGATTAAGTAACCGCTTAGCAAGCGATAAATTCAAACATGTAAACAACCCTTAAGAGCAATAGAGCTAGACTCAACAAGAACGGCATTCTATCATATATAGCTAGAAATGACCTCAATAATGAGATAAATCTTGACACTATCGAACAACTATAAGCATTCATGGTAGCTCTTTTGTAATTTTTATCACACTTGTAAAATTACTGAAAACATCAATTGCTCTAAAGCAACATCTACTCCATCATATCTATAATGATTGAGTCTCCACCAACACCTTACTTTACCAAGAGACCATGACAATAGTATAGGTAGTCTCAACAATATTATAGTTTCAATTGCCTTAAAAGTCTTAATAATCATGTAAAACTTTAGGTACTTATTGTAGTTCTCCCCATAAGTCATCTATCATAATTTGCGTAACCCAAATTAAAATATTGCAATATCTTCCTCACATCACTATTCGTCAGTTGAATTAAATTCATTGCATGTAAAAATTATGGATAAATACCTAATAAGTTTGTATTCACTGAGTTTATATTAACATTTCATGTCTGAACTCAAAGGTGAAAACTCATATCACCTTCAATTTTGAACAATAGGTCTATAGGCGACATCATATTCCTTTCATAACATTAATTTCAAATGCATTAAATCATTCAACATATCTGATTTTTATTCCTTTAACTAACTTGCTCACCAATCATATTCTTTCACTATTAACTCATGATTTTTTTTCTCATACTTTAAACAAAAATCTTGAGTAACATCCTTCCTTAGGTCTTTTAACAGCTAACAGTAACTAACTCTACAATCCAAATCATGCCCAAGTCCTTTCAAATGTTCAACATCAAATATAATTCGATCGCTTCTTACTTTACCAATACATACCTTAAAAAAAAGAAAAAAGAATTATACTACCATGAACATAGACTCAATATGAAAAACTTGAATTCTAACTCCAATCATATAAGTCAATTCTCCTTATCTGTGAACATTAACTCATACCATGAAGATATTTATGAACATCTGTATCTTAACTTATTCTTTATAAAAAATTTAATTGTACAAATCACCATACTCAAAATCACAAAAGGAGCCTATCACAATATTCAAGCCGCACATATATAGATTTTTTTCAATTATTATCCAATAATTTTATAACCCAGATCAATGAAATATAATATTATCACTATAACCAAAGAAAAATAATTTTTATCATTTTAACTCTCTTATAACTTTATAAACATCTTCCTATACATGTTGTTCTTATTGGCATACTAGTTGCTTCCTATAACTCTTATTATCTAACCTCTTTTTTTAGTCTACTAACACTCATCTTCTATGTTCACAGACATCAAAATAGAAAAATTGGACTATAACGGGAGGTTCCTCATTATCTATAGCTCGCCCCCTTTGACCTAACTCTTAATGGTAATAAAGAATGGTTATATCAGTCTATTCCAAATCGATAACTTACTTATACTATCTATGTACTTGTAGTAAGTCATAAGTTTACAATCTCTCACAATTATACTATTTTGAATATACATCTTAGGCCATTTTTGTATCTATGACTTAGATTCAATTCACTGTTTTCATCTAAGGGTCATATTCACCATACTTGTAGCATCACACTTCTTTCAAATCAACATCTTAACTTCTCACTTATGCTTTGTCGAACCTACTAGAGAAAATCTCCAACTAATAAGATCACTTTCATCATGCTATCCCTCTTTTCATAACGCTCACCTAAATTTCAAGCTTAGGTTTTAGTACTAAACATGTACATCCATACTCTTTGCATATTATACTAACTCTAAACCACTAGATAAAGTCAAGAAATATTGAACCACTGAATCTCATGGTAAGAAATCAATTATCTCACAGTATATCTAAGTATAATCTATCATCATACACCCTTTCATAAGTTAAGTAATATCTATTTTATCCACTATACCTCCTTACCTAACTAAGTTCATAACTCTGTACATCTCATGTAACACTTATTTCAAAGTCATGAGTCTAGTTTAGATCTACCACTTTATGTCATCTGCTTTTCTATTCAACATCTATACTTGATCTTTGCTACCATAATGACAGGTAGGTCAACATCGACTCTATTCTTATTTGAGTATAATTCATGTCATACTACCTAATAACTCTTCCTCTACCTTTTATCCGGAAAGCTAGATGATACTTACTATTTTTTAACCATAATTAGGAAGAGACATATCTTATCTCCCCATTTCTTAGATTATCACCACATGACTCTAACTACCTACTTCAATCATCTACTATTCCCACTCTTCATGGTTTCTATATCTTTCTAACTCAAAGATTATTCTATCACTTGTGGTTTACAGAAGCCTTCAATCACTTTCTCTCGGGGGGATCAAATATCTCTAAGTATTCATAGCCATAACCTACCTACCCTCTCAAGGATAACATTTAATGAATGATTTGGAGAACTAAGTCTGAAAGTGCATCATATTTGGCTCTAGCTCAAATACACGATTCACATAAACGAGAGTGCATTATTACAAGTCGATATCTTAAGCATGCTAGTTAGCCCCTCTCAAGCCTGATGAAGTCTCTTTATTTTCTGAATACTTTACCAAAATCGACAAGAAAATCATAAGCATCCTCAGATTTAATATCCTTAAAGATCGAGAGTTTCAACTTTAAGAAATTAGCGAAGAGATCGTGTTGGCCACCAGCAATCAAGGCTTATATGCAATCAAGAGAATATGTCTATCTCCAAAGAAGCATCCATATAAGGAGGTACAACAACTGCATGTTGCTCTAGTGTTAGCCATTGCGAGAGAGAGTGAAAAAGATTAGAAACCAATTAATACGACCTGAATACCAATTCGTATCACCTGAAGAGCAATTAGATTCAAGTAATAGCACGAAAGAAATAAAGAAAGGGAGTTTTCCTAAGGTCCTGTAGCCTCTCGAAGAAAAGTAATGGCCTCCCCATACTATTCCACGAGACTCTACTGGACTTGTCCTTGTGTGATGAGATCAATGAACCTAAAGATCTGATCCCAAATTTGTCAGGACCCAAAACAGGCCGCGAGTGGCACCCATACTTAATCTCCTAAGTGGGAGAACAAATGATACAAATTCCAACTAACATTAGCTATTCCACATACAAAAGCAAGAATAACAAAACCTATAATTTCTATTACACAATATTTTCTAAAACCTGAAAGTCATCACATCAAGAATACTAATCTCACCTATCAAATCTAACAATATCAACACTAGAATAAATGACTAAAATAGTTTATGTTTGAGAAGTAAGGACATAATTCCATGACCGAGAGATTATGATATGAATTAGGAGGATAGCTCACCCTCGAATTTGATGTGCTGATGACGGGCTAGAGCTGAGGGTGACTCGAAATCAATGGAACACTCACTACACATCACAAAAGCAAAACAAAGAAAATAAAAGTAGGAGTCAGAATGAGCCACATGTATTGAGTAGGTATTATCGACCGACTTCAAATAGAAATTAATATGCATAAAATAATAGCTAGAAATCAACCATAGCACATAACAGGTAGCAACAACAAGAACAGGTACATAACTAATCAACTATACCAATGATACACATGAGGACTCTGACCTCCACATAGAGAAATAGATTCTTTGAAATTAAGTATATTAAATTATTTTAGCATATTTTCCTTTATTATTATCACGTCGGAATGTGGCACCTGATCCAATATAATGTATATATGTGTCAGAATGTGACACCTGATCCTATAATATATATGTGTCAAAACGTGACACTCGATCCTATAATATATATGTGTCGGAACATGACACCCGAACCTATAATATATATGTGTTGAAATGTGACACCCGATCTTATAATATATTTGTGTCGGAACGTTACACCCTATCCTACAATATATATGTGTTGGAATGTGACACCCGATCCAATATATATAATTAATTATTCTTTATCATTACTTCTAACTTCATTATCAATGTTACATGAAGCCTTCTTTATTCAAAGCATCACTTTGAGAGATCAAGTTCAAGATTATGGGTTTCATGGTCTTGGAATTGCAGACCAATCACAACAATATATCAGTCAACCAAACCACAACAATTACGTGCTTTGAAAATATCACAACTTTACTCAATGAGTATCAATAGCTATTAAGAGTCTCTCTATTAGATAGAACAAACCATAACCTACCTCAAACCGAAGAACCAAAGTGCAGTGAGCTAATCTACAAGTGCTTTCCCTTTCTTAAATACTTTCAAACATTTCAAATCTACCAAAAATATAATATTCCTAATTAAGCAAGTCCATAGACACCCATATCCCTATAAAACAAGCTTAGACCCACAAACTCATCCGATTCTATAATTAATTTCCTAAATTTCAAACATAGAGTTAAGTCTTAAAACAACAAAATAACATAACTTTAATATATACATAATGTTTAATTACTTATCTTAATATATTAAAACTTAAATTATAATATGACAATATACTATGAATCAGGAACCAAAAAGAATCCAATGAAATTGATATCGACCAACACGTCCAATTGCTCCAACTAATGCAACCCAACCTATCATATATGTGTATATATATGAACTTCTAATGTTATTACACTAATCGTTGGTTAATGATTCCTATGCATGTTTTTCTCCACCAACTTTTAATATATGTTGCCAGTAACCATGTAAAGTCCCCAAATTGAAAAACTAATTCCAATCTTTTTCCTCTCGTTGTCATACATTTTCTGCGTGTGCTTCTTCCTTTAATTTCCTTCAGATGGGCATTTAGCCCTTAACACCCTTTTATTATTTTATTAAACTTTTCCATTTTCTATTTTATTTTGTTATTTATTTATTCATTTTTAAATTAATATAGGATAAGTGATGCAGGATATTACCTAAACTATTAATTTAACTCACTGGTTAATTTAATTATTTAAAATTAACTCTCAACTAGATAGTGAAAATTATCAGATAGTCCATAATATTCTTTTAAAAAATTACGATATAAATCTTTTATGGAATAACAATTCTTAGTACTAAAAATGACCTTATGGGTCATTACAGTAAATCAACCCATCAATACTTGGTAACACCCTCATGCAAGATACATTGAAACCCCTCATCAAATCTCATGGTAGATCATAGATTCATATCTCAAAATATGCTTAAATAGTTAACATATTATGTAACCCCAACATAGTTTATAATCAAATCTCATAGTAAGAGATACCCCCACAGTTAATCCAACTTTAAACATGCAATTTACATAAAAAGAAGATTGGGCACCATGGGTGGAAGAATCTAATGGTTAAAACCCACATACCTCAACTTTGGGGATTTCCTTGATAAAAATTTGAGTGAGAACTTGAAGCTTTGAATGAAATTCTTGAGATCCATAAGTGAATTTGGGACACTTGAATTTGGATGAAATATTTGGGTAAGTGATAGAGAGGGTTTGAGAGTGTCTTGAGATATATGGGGTTGAAAAATGACTAAGTATAAGTGTTTTTACGCATAGGAGGGAACGGGCCCAAGACCCCAAAGCCTTAGGCTAAAACAGAAAAATTGGCAACAAAATACATATCTCCGTGCCCCTCGCATGTCACGCCTCAGGCGCGGATCGACACTGGATAATAATATTATTGGAAAAATGAAATTTTGCTATGATTGCTCTAAAATCAGGGTTATACCCATTTCCCACTTAACGTTACCCCCTAATTATAAATATGAAGTTGGATTTTCGATCTCACGCACAGATTTTGATATATTTGGACATTACGATTAAGGGCATTTTTTAGGCACATTTTCGAGCACTTTTTGGGGCGTTTCAATATCTCACCCTTGGGAAGATTCATCCTTGAATGTCAAAATAAGAGAAGTAATCAAGATGATTTCAATCTAACATATGAAGCAATAATTCATTTAAACATCATTTTCAAAAGTCTCAACATGAGTGTCAAAAATCACCATAAACTTGCCAACATGAACATGAATGCATGCAATGACATAAGGGTTGAAACTTAAGGCTTGAAATCACTTAGGGAACCTAAATTATTGCCTTAGGCTTAAGTAGAGTGGAAAAGATATGGGTAATGGTTTTGCATGTCCGCTTCCGCTTCCCATGTGACACTTTCAACTTGTTAGTTCCTCCAAAGGACCTTAATGGAAGCTACATTCGTTTTCCTCAACCTGTTCACTTGTCTAAGCAAAATTTCTACCGGGACCTCTTCATAAGTCAAAATGTCGTTAACAACATCTACAACACCTAAAGGCACAATAGCATTTGGGCCACCCACAAACTTTCTCAACATAGACACATAGAAGACCGGATGAACAATATTCATATCATTGGAAAACTCCAACTCATAGTCCAGCTTACTAATCCTCCTCAACACTCTATAAGGACCCACAAATCTTGGACTCAATTTACCCTTTTTACCAAAACGATCACACCCTTCATAGGTAAGACCTTGAAATAGTCCCAATTACTAACCTTAAATTCAAGATCTCTACTCCTCATATCGGCATATGACTTTTGTCTACTTTTGGCTGTTTTTAAACTTTCCCTTATCAACCTCACCTTCCCCATTGCCTCCATAACCAAATTTGGACCTAACAAAGTCATCTTCCCTACCTCAAACCATCCAATGGAGGACCTAGAACGTCTATCATAAAGAGCCTCAAAAGGAGCCATACCAATACTTGCATGATAGCTATTGTTGTAAGAAAACTTAGTGAGTGGAACATGTTCACCCCAACTTACCTTAAACTCCAAAACACAAGCTCTAAGCATATCTTCAAGAGTTTGGATAGTTCTTTCGGCTTGGCAATCCGTTTAAGGGTGGAAAGTTGTACTAAACTTAACCTTGGTACTAAGACCTCTTTGAATGTCACGATCCAAGCCTAGGGCCTAGTTGTGACTGGACGAAAAGGGACCCAATGGGACCCCAAACAAGTCTCTTAGCATGTCATTTACATATCCTTGGTCGCGGAAGCAATTAAACAACAATAAGAGAATACAAATAGGGGTAAGGGACCAAGGGAAGTCTTTCATAGCTTAACGAACAGACAAGAGTCAAGAGAGTTAAGCTCAAAGCATCATTACATAACTTATCCAACAACACCTCTAAACGTACAATTTGAGTGGGGGCCAAGACTTGTTTCCAGGCTGACCCTCATAGTCAAAGCATACAATTAAAGAAAGAGAGTCTTTGCATAACATAAGATCAAAGATATCATCCTCGGAGTTGAGAACTCACCAAAACTTTCTTCAAGAGATAGTACTACCCACGTTGAGGGGGAGGATAATCAAGTGAATATCCAGTTCCGACATGGTAAAATCATGTATGTATAAAGTATGCGTTAGTATATTTGAATATATTAAGTATGTAGGATTCAATGCCACAAGAGATAAACAACATAGTCAAAATGCATACTTAGGCAATGGATGAGCAAATAACAATAGGGCATGAATGAATGATGCTTGAAGTAAACATAAATATATAAAACATATTACACGTGTAGTAAGAGACTGTTGTTATGGAATCAATGGCCTACTATCCCCATGGAGATGCGATTGAGGTATCAACCCCTCAATTAGTTGATGATTATCACACTCTACCCTTCGGTGATTGAGGTATCAACCCCTCAATTGGTTGATGGTTGTCATACCCTACAATCCATGTTGATTGAGGTATCAACCCCTCAGTTGATTGATGGTTGTCACACGCAACCATCCATGGTGATTGAGGTATCAACCCCTCAATTTGGTTGATGGTTGTCACACCCAACCATCCATGGTGATTGAGGAATAGGACCCCCTCAACAAGGTGTGGTCACTTGAAACACTATAACTATTTTTCATGAAATCAACACATATATACCTTCCTTTCATCATCATAAAGTCATTCAAATCATAGGCCATGCAATGGATCATTAATAACTCATGAACCCTAAACTAGACATTTTATCAAACACTTGGCAGATATGTAATACTAGTTCAAAATCATGCGATTCAAGAGTGTAATCATGTGAGAAAAGTTAATATAAATCAACCCACCAACACTTGGTAATACCCTCATGCAAGAGAAATTAAAACCCTTCATCAAATCTCAACATAGAACATAGATTTATAGCTCAAAACAAGTTTAAACAATCAACATTTCATGAAATCCCTAACATAGTTTATAATGAAGTTCACAGTAAAAATACCCATAAGTAAATCAACTTTAAAATATGTAATTTGGATAAAAAAGATGGTTGGGAACCATAGGTGAAAGGACCCAATGGTTAAAACCCACATACCTCAACTTAGAAGATTCCCTTGATGAAGATTGGAACGAAACCTTGAAGCTTGAGTGAATTCCTTAAGATCCATAATGAATTTGGGACACTTGAATTTGAGTGAAATATTTGGCTAAGTGTTAGAGTGGGTTTTGGGTATGTCTTGAATGATATGAGGTTGAAAACTGAGTAAGTATAGGTGTTTTTATGCATGAGAAGGATTAGGCTTAAGGCATCAAAGCCTTGGACAGAAACACTGAACTGGCAGCAAAAATACATATCTCCACGCCCTGGCCGCGTCGCGCTAGTGGCGAGGATCGACATTGGATAAGGAATTTTTGGAAAAATAAAATTTTGATAAAGTTGCTCTAAAATTAGTGTTAGACCCATTTTCCAATCAATTTTGACCTCTGATCACGAATATAAAGTCAAATTTTTGATATCACACATGAATTTTGAGATGTATGGAAATTACGAATATTGGCATTTCCGAGAAACATTTTTGGGCAGTTTTTTGGGGAGTTTCAATATATTCCTCTTTGGAAAATTTGTCCCCGAATGTCAAAGAAACATATATGAGAGAAATAATCAAGATGCATTTAGTCCTACACATGGATGCAATAATGCACTTAAACATCATTTCAAATATCTCAACATAAGTGTCAAAATAACCATGAACTTTCAACATAAACATTGTTGCATGCAATGACACAAGGGTTGAAACATAAGACTTGAAATTAAATAGGGGACTTGAATTAGCACCTTGTGCTTGAGTAGACTAGAAGCGATAGGGATATTGCTTTTGCATGTCCGCTTTGGCTTCCCATGTGGCACTTTCAACTTGTTGATTTCCCCAAAGGGCCTTGACAGAAACAACATCCTTGTTCCTCAATCTATTCATTTGTCTATCAAAAATTTCTATCAGAACCTCTTCATAAGTCAAATTGTCTTCAACAACAGTCACAACATCAAGAGGCACAATGGCACTTGGGTCACCCACACACTTCCTCAACATAGACACATGAAGGACCGGATGAACCATATTCATATCATTGGTCAACTCTAACTCATAGACCATCTTACCAATCCTTCTCAATACTCTATAAGGACCGACATCCTGGACTCAATTTACCCTTATTACCAAAACGAACCACATCCTTCATGGGTGAGACCTCAAAATAGACCCAATCACCAACCTTAAATTTAAGATCCCTTCTCCTCACATTAGCATAGGACTTTTGATGACTTTGGGCTATTTTTAATCTTTCTCTTATCAACCTTACCTTCTTTATGGCCTCAATAACCAGATTTGGACCCAACAAAGCAATCTCTCCTACCTCAAACCATCCAACCGGGAACCTACAATGTCTACCATAGAGAGCCTCAAAAGGAGACATACCAATGCCAGAATGATAGATATTGTTGTAAGCAAACTCAATGAGTGAAAGATGATTATCCCAACCACCCTTAAACTCCAATACATAAGCTCTATGCATATCCTCAAGAGTTTGGATAGTTCTTTCAACTTGGCCATCTGTTTGAGGGTAAAAGGTTGTACTAAGCTTTACATTGGTACCAAAACCTCTTTAGAAGGACCTCTAAAATTGAGAAGTGAATTGAGCACAGCGATCTGAGATGATAGACAGGAGCACCCCATGTAAACTAACCAATTCATGAATGTACAACTTAGCATAATCTTCGGTATCATAAGTAGACTTAGCCGGTAGGAAATGAGCAAACTTTGTCATTCTATCAACCATAACCCAAACAGAATCAAAACCCTTTCTAGTTTAAAGTCCATGTTAATTTCCTCCTACTTCCAAGTAGGAATCTCTATATCTTGGGCTAGGCGACCCAAACTTTGATGTTCAGCTTTGACTTGTTGGCAATTATTGGAACTAGATACAAACTTACAATATCTCTTTTCATTCCACCCCACTAAAATATTTCCCTCAAATCTCTATACATCTTTGTACAACCGAGGTGAATAAAATATGAAGAATTATGAGCATCATTAAGAGTCTTCTCTCTCAAGTCATCGACACAAGGCACACATAATTAATCTTGGTGCCTAAGGGCACCGTCTACCCTTTGGGAGAAAACCTCCACCTTACCATCTCTCACCAAGACCTTCAATTCTAATAAGGCAGGGTTTTTCTTTGTCATCACTTCTTCAACTAATGACAAAGCAAGATCTAAACCCTCAACAACCACAACCTCAACATTGCCAACCTCCCCTAACCTAACTCCTTATCTAGCCAACCGATGGACCTCTCTAGCCACCTCTTTGCCCTCATCCCCAACATATGCAAGGCTACCCATAGACACTCTACTCAAAGCATCATCCCTAACATTAGCTTTACCAGGGTGATAATGCATATTCATATCATAATCCTTAAAAATTTCTAACCACTATTTTTGTCTCAAGTTGAGATCTTTTTGGGTGAACACATATTGGAGACTCTTACGATCGGTAAACACATCAACATGCACCTCATACAAGTAATGACACTAAATATTCTTCCTATAAAGACGATAGGTGCGGGACAAGCTTATCGTTCAAAGTTTGAAAACTCTTTTTACACTCATCGGTCCACACAAATTTATCCTTCTTTTGAGTCAACTTAGTCATAGGAGAAGCAATAGAGGAGAACCCATTCCCAAACCTCCGGTAATAACCCACTAAGCCCAAGAATCTTTTAATATCCGATGGAGTCAAAGGTCTAGACCAATTTCTAATCACTTCCGTTTCTTTAGGATCTATCTTTATACCATCTCCCGACACCACATGACCTAGGAATACCACCTCTTTGAACCAAAACTCACATTTTACATATTTTAGCATACAATTTCTCTTCCCTCAATTTTGTAACATAACCCTCAAGTGATCCACATGCTCCTCCGTACTATGGGAATAAATCAAGATATCATCAATAAATACCAGCATAAGCAAATCAAGGTAGGGTTTGAAGACCCTATTCGTAAGATCCATGAAGATAGTCGGTGCATTGGTCAATCTAAAAGACATAACCACGAATTCATAGTGCACATACCTAGTATGGAAGGTCATCCTGGGAATGTCACACTCCCTCACTTTCACTTGGTGATACCTAGACCGAAGATCAATCATAGAGAAGTGACTAGCCCCTTAAAATTGGTCAAATAGATCATCAATCCTTGGTAAAGTGTACTTAATCTTGATGGTGACTCTATTAACTTGTCGGTTATCAATGCACATTCTATGAGAACCATCCTTCGTCTTTACAAACAACACCGGTGCACCCCAAAGGTGATTGGATAAGCCTAATAAAATCCTTCTCCAACAAGTCCTTTAATTTCTCTTTTGATTCCTTTAACTCTGTCGGGGCCATACGGTAAGGGGGAATAGAAATGGGTTGAGTATCGGGAAGGAAGTCTATACCAAAATCTATTTCCCTTTCGGGAGGAACACCGGGAAGATCACTAGGGAAGACACCTAGGAACTCATTAACAACTGGGACCGACTTCATAGGAAGGACTTTGGACATCCCTAACCCTCACAAGATGATAGAGACACTCCTTAGAAATCAACTTTTGGGCTTTAATGCAAGAAATGAATCTACCCTTTACCACCATATCATGACTCTCCCACACAAGAATGAGTTCATTTGGGAATTGGAATTTGACCCTACAGGTTCTATAATCAATAGAGGCATAATATGCATGCAACTAATCCATCGCAAGAATGACATCAAAATCCACCATATCCTACTAAATAAAATAACAAGAAATTATTTTATGCAAAATGAAAATGGGACAATTCCTATAGACCCTTCTAGCAATAATGGATGCACCAACGGAGTAGACACTTCATATGGCTTACACAACAATTCGGGTTCAACATGAAGCTTTTTGGCAACAAAAGGAGTAGCAAAAGAAAGAGTGGCACCCGGGTCTATCAATGCATACACATCAAAATCAAAGACTTTTAATATACCGGTGATGACATCAGGCACCTCATCAACCCCTTGCCTCCCTTGAAGAGCATAAAACTGATTGTTCCTTGGGGCACCACCTCGTTGACCTCCCCTTCTCAAAGGGACAACATTTGCACCGCGGCCTTGTGGACAACCATCTCTACCCTTGTTTTGATTACGAGGACAAACAATCTTCTTGTGTCCCACTTCTCCACAACTATAGCATGTATTAGTGTTCCTTAAACATGGGGCGTTATGGCCTTTACCACATCTTGGGAATATAGGATTAGGCTCCACACCAACTCCACCTTGGATCCTTGGGTTGTCATTAGCAAACCTTCTATTAAGAGCATTTGAAGACCCTTGGACTTGATGAATTCGTCCACCCTTGGGACCTTGGAATCTTCCTTCAAAATGTGCCCTCTTGTCCTTATTAGCCCTTCTTTTTCTCAACTTTTCCCCCTCCAATTGTTTGGCATAAGTTATGAGGCGAGACAAGTCCATATCATCAATCAACATGGTCACACGACACTTCTCATTCACCAAATCGGATACATCCATCACAAATTTGTTCATCCTAGACCTTGGCTTGGCTACCATTTGTGGAGCATATTTAGAGAGTTGGTTGAACTTGAGGGCATACTCCCTCACACTCATAGACCCTTTCTTCAAATTCATAAACTCCATCATTATGGCCTCCCATAGCTCAAGAGGGAAGAACCGGTTGAGAAATGCCGCCCTAAATCCTCCCAAAGGATCATATTGTTGTTTCCTTTTTCCTCCTTCTATTGAGTAAACCATATTTTAGCCACCCCCTTGAGTTGGTAGGCCACCAACTCCGCTTTCTCCTTCGATCTAACACCTATGATAGACAACACTTTGTACACCTCATTAATAAATTCTTGAGGGTCCTCATCCACCTTAGACCCATGAAACTCTAGTGGGTTAAACCTCATGAAATCCCTTACCATAGATGCTAGAGTAGGTGCATGAGGTGCTTGGGCCCCTTAGTTGATTTGATTAGGCTGGAACTCTTCATGAGCCAGTTGTTCTTTAGGTGTACTAGCTCTTCTTCCTCTTGGGATAGGCATTGTCATGACCTACGCCTAGGACCTAGACGTGACACGGTGCAAGGGGAACTTGAAGGGACCCCAAGCAAACCTCTTAGCATATCATTACATATCCTTGGTCGCGGAAGCAATAAAATAACATCAAGAGATAGTAAATAGGGATAACTGGGGCTAAGGGACATCTTTCATATCATAAACAACAAGAGTCAAGAGAGATTCAATGCTTATAGCATTATACAAGACATGTCCAACAATACCTCTACTACATAGATAAGAGACGGGTCTAAGACAAGAAATCGGGATCACCCTCATAGTCAATATATAGATAAAAGAAATATAGTCTTAGAATATAGCATGAGTTCATAAGAATCATCCTCGAAACGGAGGACTCGCAAACTAGCTTGAGTGAAATATTATTAGCCACGTAGAGAAAGATGCTTAAGCGGGGCTCCGGGTCCTATATGGTGACATTATATAGGCATAGAGTATGCATTAGTATGTTTGAATATACTAAGTATGTAGGATGCAATGCAACAGGAGATAAGCACCATGCACAAAATGCACAACATAGGCAATAAAAAAGCATAAAGCAATAAAGCCTGTATGAATGATACTTAAGTAAACCATGCTTATATAGAACATAATCTATGTGTAAGTATGTAGGATGCAATGCAACAGGAGATAAGCACCATACACAAAATGCATAACATAGGCAATAAATAAGCATAAAGCAATATAGCCTGTATGAATGATGCTTGAAGTAAACCATGCTTATATATAACATAATCTATGTGTAAGAAGAGACCATTATTAGTGAATATACAAGGCCGACCACCTCTTTGGAGGGGCGCATAAGGTACACACCCCTTGAAATGGTTGCACGGACCTACCACCTCCCAAGCAAGGTGATCGAGGTACAAACCCCTCAACAAGGTTAGCTAGTCCTACAACCTCCCGAGTGAGGATTGGTCATTTCCCCACACTATAGAGATAATATCATATCCATACATTCCTTTTATCATCATATAGCCATTCAACTCATAAGAAATGTATTGGACCTTCAATTCCTTAAGAAACTATAACTGGACATTTTATCAAACAATTGGTGGATGTGTAGTGCTAGTCTAAAACCATGCAATTCAAGAGTGGAATCATGCTAGAAAATTCAGTTAAAACCATCAATAGATACTTGGTAACACCCTCAAGTAATATATACCAAAACCCTTCATCAAATCTCACAATAGATCTTAGATTCATAGCTCAAAGCATGCTAAAACAGTCACAATTTCATAAAACCCCAATATAATGTGCAGTGAAATTCATAATAAATAAGACCCATGAGTAAAAGAACTTTAAATAATGCAATTTTGGGTAAAAGAAAGTTTGGACTTTATGGGTAAACGGAACCCATGAAAGAAACCCACGTACCTTGGCTTTGGAGAATTGTTGAAGAAGATTGGACATGAAGACTTGAAGCTTGAATGAGAACTTTAAGATCCGGATGAGTTCTGGGACTCGAAATTTGGAGAGAAATATGAGTCTAAGTGTTCAACTCAGTATTGGGGAATTTTTTGAATGATATGAGGGTGCAATATGGCAATGTATAGGCATTTTTACATTTGCAAACACGTAGGCTCAAGACTCAAAAGCCTTGGATTGGATAGAAAAAAATACATAGGAATTGCCTCCTGGCGTGTCATGCCAAGAATGCGCAGTCCTCACTGGAAATTGCATTTTGCGATTTTCAATTTTTGATGCGGTTGCTCTTAAATTGGGGTCATACCCATCTTCCACTCAATATGACCTCCTAAACAAGAATATGAACTCAGATTTTTGAAATCATGTACGGATTTTAAGATATATGGAAATTACGATTCCAGACACTTCCAAGGCACATTTTCTGGTACTTTTTGGGGTAGTTTCAAGTTCTCCCCCTTGGGAACATTCGTTCCCAAATGCCAAAGAAAAATATATGAGAGACGTAAACATGACAATTTCAGCCATATAAGGATACAACAATGCACTTAAACATCATTCCAAAAATCTCAACATAAGTGTAAAATCACATGCACTTGTCAATTTAAACATGAATGTATGCAAATGTCATTGGCTGAACTTAGACTTGAAATCACATAAGGGACTCAGATGGATACCTTAGGCTTGAGCGGAGTGCAAATAATAAGGATATCATTTTTGAATGTCCGCTTCGGCCTCCCATGTAGCACTTTCAACTTGTTGATTCCTTCAAAGGACCTTAATGGAAGACCCATCATTGTTCCTCAACCTCTTCACTTGTCTATCAGAAATCTGAACCGAAATCTCTTCATAGGACAAATTGTCTTCAACAAAACCCACAATATCAAGGGGCATAATAACATTAAGGTCTCCCTAACATTTCCTCAATACGGACACATGAAAGACCGGATGAAGCAAATCCATCTCACTATGTAATTACAACTCATAAGCTACCTTGCCAATACTCCTCATCACCCTATAAGGACTCACATATCTTGGACTCAACTTACCCTTCTAACCAAAATAGATCACACGTTTCATGTGTGACACCTTAAAATAAACCCAATAACTTTGAATTCAAGATCCCTTCTCCTCACATCGGCATAAGACTTTTGGTGACTTTGGGCTGTCTTCCACCTTTCACTAATCATTCTAACCTTCTCAAGAGCCTCCATAACCTGACCTGGTCACAACATAGCCACCTCTCTAACTTCAAACCACTAAACCAGTGATCTATAATGCCAACCATAGAGAGCCTCACAAAAGCCATACTGATGCTAGAATAATAGCTATTTTATAGGAAAACTCAATCAATGATAGATGATCATCCCATCTACCCTTAAACTCCGTTGCACAAGTCCTAAGCATATCCTCAAGTGTTTGGATAGTTCTTTTGTCTTGGCCATCCATTTGAGGGTGGAAGGTCATACTAAGTTTAACCTTTGTACCAAGACCTTTTTTGAAAGACCTCCAAAAATATGAAGTAAATTGAGCATCACAATCCAATATGATGGCTAAAGGAACCCCATGCAAACTCACCAGGTCATGAATGTATAACTTAGCATAATCTTCAGCCCTATATTTGGTCTTAACCTTTAGAAAGTAAGCTGATTTTATCATCCTATCAACCACAACCCCAATGGATTAAAAAAACTTTCTAGTCTTGGACAACCCAACCATAAAATCCATATTGATCTCTTCCCACTTCCAAATAGGAATCTCAATGTCTTGGACTAGACCACCCGACCTTTGGTACTCGGCTTTGACTTGTTGGCAACTATGACAACCGGAAATAAATTTGGCAATTTTCCTCTTCATGACTCCCTACCAATACACCTCTCTCAAATCTCTATACATCTTAGTAGAACCGGGGTGAATAGAATAGGAACAACCATGAGCCTTATCAAGAATCCTTTCTCTCAAGCCATCAACACAAGGCACACACAACCTATCTTGGCTAAGTTGAGCAAACTATCTAGCCACAAGAAGAATCAATAGGAGCTCCAGTTCATACATGATAACATCATGTAAGCATAGAGTATGTGTTCGTACGCTTGAGTGTACTAAGTATGTAGGATACAATGCAACAAAAAATAGGCAACATAGTAAAAATGCATAAGTATAAGAAATAGATAGCATAATAACAATATGGCATATATGATCAATACTTAAGTAAATCATGCTTTGCAATTCATCCATCTTACATAGAACATAATATAAAAGTGTGGGAAGAAACCTCAACCGACATTAAATAAGACCAAGAAGGCTACAACTTGGAACCCGATGTTACCCATACACCAGAAGAAAAGGGGAAGTTACTTGCCAAGGTAAACCTCCTAATGACTATGTGGATCCACTAAGCCCTATGTGAACTGGGTACTCGCCTCTAGTTCTTGGACTCAAGTACTCACCTCAAGCCCTCATTTTTAGGGTACTAGCCTTTAATGCCTTCACCTATGGTGGCATGTAGTTCTAGAACTTGGTTACTCGCCTCTAATCCACTCAGTGCTAAGTCTAACCTTACAAGAGGAACAATTTTACAAAAAGGGGCTTAATCCGACCCTACACCATCATCAACATTTTCATTATTTAAACACATCTTTAGAAAGCTCATAATCATTATAGAGACACTTGAATCATAACTCAACCAATAGATAATCAAAGCTTGAAGAATCCTTAAAAAGGCATTTTATCAAACACTTGGCAGGTGTGTAATACTAGTGTCAAATCATATAATTCAAGAGTGAAATCATTCTAGAAAATTCAATGTAAAACCTTCAGTAGATACTTGGTAACACCCTCAAGTAATATACATCAAAACGTTACATCAAATCTTACAATAGATCTTGGATTTATAGCAAAAAACATGCAAAAACAATCACAATTTTATAAACCCCAACATAATGTGTAGTGAATTTCATAATAAGTAAGACACATGAGTAAATTAACTTTAAATCATGCAATTTTAAGTAAAAAAGAGGATTAGGTACCATGGGTGAAAGGACCCAGTAGTTGAAACCCACATACCTTAGCTTTGGAGAATTTCTTGAAGAAGACTTTAATGGAGACTTGAAGCTTGAGTGAAATCCTTAAGATCCAGAAGAGAGTTTGAGTCTTGAATGTAAGAGTGAAATATTTGGCCAAGTGTTTTGGTGAGTATTGGGGAATGTTTTAAATGATACGAGGGTGAAATATGGCTAAATATAGGTATTTTAATGAATGAGAATACTTAGGCCCAAGACCTAAAAGTCTTGGACCGAAGTAAAATATCAGGATAATTTTAACATTAGTGTATGTCGCAGAAGGAACGCGCACTTACACTCTTTTTCAGCTCACTTTGAAAATTTGTATACTGCTATGGTTGCTCTAAAGTTCGGGTTAGACCCTATTCATCCTAAATTTGACCCCTGAACAACAATATGAAGTCAAAATTTTGAAATAATGCATGGTTTTTAGATATATGTAAATTACGAATTCGGGCACTTCTGAGGTACATTGTCGGGCACTTTTTGGGTCATTTCAATATTTCCCCCTTGGGAACATTCATCCCCGAATGTCAAAGAAATGTACATGAGAAGAGTGATCATGAACAAATCATCCCGAACAAGAATGCAACGTTACATCTTAAAAACCATTTTCAAAATCTCAACATAAGTGCAAAATTATTATAAACTTGCCAACTTAAACATAAGTGCATATGAATGACATAGGAGCTGAAACATAAGACTTGGAATCATAGAAAGGATTTGACATGTCATCATAAGCTTGAATAGAATGAAAGAAATACGGATATTGTTTCTCCATGCCCGCACTGGCTCCTCGAGAAACACATACAAATAGACAACTCTTCCAATGGGCTTTGACGAGCACTACATTCTTATCAATCAAATTCTCTACTCATCCATCCAACACCTCCACCGGGACCTCCTTATAAGCCAACTTACCCTCAACCACACCCACAACTTTAAAGAGTTCTATAGCACTAGAGCCACCAACACAACCCCCTCAACCTAGAAGCATGACAAACCGGATAAACCATACCCCTACCATAGGCAATTTCCAAACTTATGCAACCTTACCAACCTCCCTCTTCATTCTACAATGACTTACAATCCTAAACTCAATTGTCAACATTAAATCCATCTAGTCCACTTAGTAACATAAACCACCATCTCCCCCTTAGGAGATAACCTCCACTTTACCATCTCTTCACCCAAAGCTTCCAACTCTAATAAGGTATAATCAAGGCTTAGTTTAATCTAGACCCCTTCAACCAAAGAATATTTGGAACTATCAAGAATGCTACACCACCATATTCAACCTCTACCACCTAAGTTGTCACCTCTTGCCACCATTATCAACATATGCTAGGCTACGCATAGACACCCTACTTAGAGCATCGACCACAATATTAGCCTCACCGGAGAAAAGTAATGCACACTCATAACATAATCCTTAAGGAGTTCTAACCACCTTTTTGTTGCCCACAACTCATGCTTACCATATTTAGCAAACAACTTCTCATCTCCCAAGACTCGCAACACTACCCCCAAGTAGTTCACATGCTCTAAATAAATCAATGCTTCACCACTAGAGGCCACCTTAAACATGCCAAGGTAGTGTTTTAAGACCCTATTCATAAAATCCATAAACATAACTGGTACATAAGTCAACCAAGCAACTCCACCAATACTCAAGGTGCTCACTCCTAGTTCGAAAAGACATTTAGGAATATCATCTACCCTCATCCTCACTTGGGGACAAAACCCAAGCCCAAGATCAATCTTAGAGAAGTGACTAACCCATTGTACTTAACCAAATAGATCGACCATCCTCAACCATCATATTACAACCTTACGGGTTCTACACTAATTGGAAGCATGCTATGCAAGTAGCCCAAACTACCCCAAGACCTCCAATACATCAAGTTAAGTTCAACCACTATCACAAGACAATACTTTTATGCAATAAGAATATAGGGAAACCCTTATAGACCCCTACTAGCAACAATAAACTCATGTAACCATGCGGGGCACATAAACACAAACATGAGTCCTACTAGCACAAAGGAATAACATAAGAAATAGCAACTCCCGGACCCATCAAATCACCCTACTCAAGAGGTCGGTCATAACATTGGCCTCACTTGGGATCAACTAAGTCATAGGAGAAACAATAGAAGAGAACCTTCTCAAAAGTTTCGATAATAGCCCGCTAAGCTCAAGAAGTTCCTAATACCCAAGGAAGTCATGGTCTAGGCTAATCTCTAATCACCTTCGCTTTACTAGGGTCCATCTTAATACCATCACCCGACACTACACGACCTAGGAAGGAAACCTCTTCAACCGAAATTCCCATTTCTCCTATTTAGCATCCAACCTTCTTCCTTAAGCTTTGTAGTACTACACTTAAATGACTCACATGCACTACCTTATTAGGGAACAAATCATTATATCATCACTAAAACCACCATAAACCTATTAGAGTAGGGACAAAGAATTTATACATTAGAAGTATAGGCATAACCGGTGTACTAGTCAAACCAAAAGACACTATCCCAAATTCAAAATGTCGGAAATAGACATTCAAGGCCTTATCTACCACTAACAACAATTCTATAAAAAAATGACTTAGGTTCAACACCTCCAATTCTCACAAGATGATAAATGCAACCCTTTAGAGACCAATTGTACATTAAGACATGAAATGGACCTACCCCCTTGCAATCACTTGACCATCATATCATGATTCTTCCACTCAAGGATGGGTTCATATAGGAATCAGGATCTAATTCTATGGTTCCTACCATCCATGTAGAGACACCATGCAAGCAACCATTCCATCTCTACTATGACATATAAATCCACCACGCCAACACCAACAAGCCACAAAGCAAGACCTAATGCAATACAAACTCGGATCAATACCCATAAACTTTCTAGCGACAATATACCCAACCAAAAGTTAAACACCAAAGTTTCACATCACAACTAGGGACACAAAAGAAGCCAACTAGAAACTAAAAGTAACAATGAAAGAAATAGTGAAGCTCAGATCAATCAAAATCAAAACCTACAACATACCTTCCTTCCCCTTCCTCTTTGAAGCGACATGATCAACAAGAAGAGCAAAGAACATTTGTTATAGGGGAAAGCCCAATCTTACTTCTAAAGTATGACATAGACCATGAAGAAGGGAAATATTACCTAAAACATCTCATAGCCTCTTCATCATAGGTGTGGTGCACAACATAACCATGAACAAGACTGTAATCGATGCGGTGTGTTGGACGCCGAGGATCTAACAACCTAGGGCTCTGATACCATCTTTATCATGACCCGGACCTAAGGCCTAGTCATGACCGGCGAATGGGGTACCTGAAAAAATCCCAAACAAGCCTTTTTGCATATCGTTACACATCCTTAGTCATAAAAGCAATTAAAATGACATCAAGAGAAGATATATAAAATGGGAAATAGGGGTTAAGGGATAACTTTGAAACCATAAAAATGATAAGCAAGAGAGTCAAGGCTCGTAGCATCATTACACCACATGTCCAACAACACATCTACTACATTGATAAGAGCGGAGGCCATGACAAGAAATCAGGCTCACCCTCATAGTCATAAATATATGATAAAGTAAAGAGAAACTTAATAGATAGTATAAGAGAATAGTCATTGTCCCTAAAATGGAGGACTCACTAAAGGCTAACTTGAACTATCCGTCTAGCACAAGAAGAATCAATAGGAGCTCCAGTTCCTGCATAGTAACATCATGTAGGCATAGAGTATGCGTTAAGTATGTAGGATGCAATGAAACAAGAGATAGGCAACATAGTAAAAATGCATAAGTATAAGAAATAGATAGCATAATAATAATATGACATGTAAGATCAATGCTTAAGTAATCATGCTTTGCAAATCATCCATCTTACATAGAATATAATAAATAAGTGTGGGAAGAAACCTCATCTGACATAAAATAAGACCAAGCAAGCTACAACTTGGAATCTCGATGTTACCCCTATACCGGAAGAAAGGGGGAAGTTACTTGCTAAGGTAAACCTCCTAATGACTAAGCGAATCCACTAAGCCCTATGCGAACAAGGTACTCGCCTCTAGTTCTTTGACTCGTGTATTCGTCTCTAGCCCTCATATTTAGGGTACTCTCCTCTTAGTGATTTGGGGACTCATCTCTTATCCCTTCACCTACGGTGACACGTATTTCTAGTACTTAGGTACTCGCCTCTAGTCCATTTGGTGCTAAGTTTAATCCCATGGAATATATAAGATAATCATACCTTAATAACTCGTAATAAACATAGAGACATGACACGAATAGCTCTTAACATCATTGACTTCAAATGGCGAGCCTAACTTCAAACATAAGAATGCGTCATCATCAACATTACCCTTTGCATTAACATTAACATCAAAGGCTCACAAGAGGTACAATCTTATAATAAGGGGCTTAATCCATCCCAACAACATCATGCTCATAATCATCATAGAGATACTTGAATCATAACTCAACCAATAGATCATCAAAACTTAAAGAATCCTTAAAAAGGCATTTTATCAAACACTTGGCCAGTATGCTAGTGTGAAACCATGCAATTCAAGAGTGAAATCATGCTAGAAAATTAAATGTAAAACCTTCAATAGATACTTGGCAACACCCTCAAGCAATATACATCAAAACCTTTCATCAAATCTTACAATAGATCCTGGATTTGTAGGTAAAAAAATACTAAAACAATCACAATTTCATAAACCCAAACATAATGTGTAGTGAATTTCATAATAAGTAAGGCCCATGAGCAAATCAAACTTTAAATCATGCAATTTTAAGTAAAAAAGAGGATTGCGCACCATGAGTGAAAAGACCCAATGATTGAAATCCACATACCTTAGCTTTGGAGAATTTCTTGAAGAAGACTTTAATGGAGACTTGAAGCTCGAGTGAAATCCTTAAGATCAGGAAGAGGGTTTGAGTCTTGAATTTGGGAGTGAAATATTTGGCCAAGTGTTTTGGTAAGTATTGGAGAATGTTTTGAATGATATGAGGGTGAAATATGTCTAAGTATAGGTATTCTAATGAATGAGAACACTTAGGCCCAAGACTTAAAAATCCTGTATCAAAGTCAAAAATCAGGACAATTTTAACACTAGTGCGCTTCGCAGAAGGAACATACACTTACACTGTTTTTCAGCTCACTTCGAAAATTCAGATTTTGCTATGGTTTCCCTGAAATTTGGGTTAGACCCGTTTCCTCTTAAATTTGACCCCCTGAACAAGAATATAAAGTTGGATTTTCAAAATAACTCGCGGATTTTTAGATATATGGAAATTATGATTTCGGGCACTTCCGAGGCACATTTTTGGAAACTTTTTTGGTCGCTTCACCTACCACATTTTGGACACCCAGCATTAGGAACACCTTATTCCCTTGGAAGATCATTGGAAACCATCTTATGAAATGCATGATAAGACCCTTGGCCTTGATGGAACCGGCCACCCTTTTGACTATTGGACTTTCCCTCAAAATGGGCCCTTTTGGCCTCATGACCCCTTATCTTCAACAACTTCTCCTCCTCTATTTGTTTGGCATAGGTCATCAAATGGGACAAATCCATGCCACAAATCAATATAGTGGACCAACACTCCTCATTCACCAAGTCGAAAACACCCATCACAAACTTATTCATTCTAAACCTTGAGTGGGCCACCAAGTGGGCAGCATATTTATAGAGATGATTGAACTTGAGGGAATACTCACTCACACTCATAGATCCTTGTTTCAAGTTCATGAACTTCACCAATTTAGCTTACCTAAGCTCAATAGAGAAGAACCGATTAAGAAAGGTCACCTTGAACCTTCCCAAAGAACCACATTATTGATTCCCTTCTCCTCCTTCCATTGATCAAGCCATATTTGTTCCACCCCCTTGAGTTGGGAAGCTGCCAACTCCGCCTTCTATTCCAACCTAACACCCATAATAGCCAAAAACTTGTAAACCTCATCGATGAACCCTTGAGGGTCCTCATCCACCTTTGACCCATAGAATCCGGGGGATTCATCCTTATGAAGTCTCTCACATGAGATGCCAGTGTAGGAGCATGAGGGGCTTGGGCCTCTCAGTTGGCTTGGTTAGCTACAACTTGTGCTAGGAAAGTGAGATCATCCCGGAGCTCACCTTGAGCAGGTTGTTCATCGGGAGTATGGGCTCTCCTTCCTCTTGTGTTAGGCACGATCTAGCATAGTAAAGGACAATCGTTAGTGGAAAACCTTACTTCAACTTTTATAGCATGACACAGAGTAAGAAGAAGGAAAATATTTCCTAAATGCCTCATAGCCTCTTGCTCAAAGTTGTGGTGTACAACACAACCATGAACAAGACTCTGATAGACGCGATGTGCTAGATGCCAAGGACCATTAACAACCTAGTTCTCTGATACCAAGTTTGTCACGACCCAACCCTAGGGCCTAGACGTGACACGATAAATGGGCAACTCGAAACAAGCAATAAAATAACATCAAGAGATAGTAAATAGGGGAAGCCAGGGTTAAGGTACATCTTTCAAATCATAAACAACAAGATTCAATAGAGAGTCAAAGCTTACAAAATTATACAAGATATGTCCAACAACACCTCTACTACATAGATAAGAGCAGGGCCAAGACAAGCAACAGGGCACACCCTCATAGTCAATATATACATAAAAGAAAGATAGTCTTAGAACATAACATGAGATCATAAGCATCGTCCCCAGAATGGAGGACTTACCAACAAGCTTGAGTAAAATCGTATTAGCCACGTGGACAAAGATGCTCAAGCGAAGCTCTAGTTCCTACATGGTAACATCATGTATGCATAGAGTATGCATTATTACATTTGAATGTACTAAGTATGTAAGATTTAATGCAACAAGAGATAAGCATACACAAAATGCATAACATAGGCAATGACTAAGCATATAGCAATATGAGACGTATTAATGGTGCATGAAGTAAACCATGATTATATAGAACATAATCCATGTGTAAGGAGAGACTATTATTAGTGAATATCCGAAGCCAACCACCTCCTTGGAGAGGCGCATGAGGTACAAACCCCTTCATGTGGTTGATGAGGTACAAACCCCCCAACATGGTTAATAAGGTACAAACTCTCCAACATGGTTACCAAGGTAGAAACCCCTCGACATGGTTGAACGAAATTGCCACTTTTCGAGCGAGGCGATCGAGGTACAAACCCCTCAACATGGTTACCTAGGCCTACAACTTCCCGAGTGAGGCTTGGTCATTTCCCCATGCTATAGAGATAATATCATATACATACATTTCTTTCATTATCATATAGTCATTCAACTCCTAAGACTTGCATTGGACCTTCAGTTCCTCAAGAAACCATAACCAGATATTTTATCAAACACTTGGCGGGTGTGTAGTGCCAGTGTAAAACCATGAAATTCAAGAGTCGAATCATTCTAGAAAATTCAGTATAAAATCATTAATAGATGCTTGGTAACACCCTCAAGCAATATACATCAAAATCCTTCATGAAATCTCACAATAGATCTTAGATTCATAGCTCAAAACATGCTAAAACAATCACAATTTCATGAAACCCCAACATAGTGTGCAGTTAAATTCATAATTAATAAGACCCATGAGTAAAAAGAACTTTAAATCATGTAATTTTGGGTAAAAGAAAGCTTAGATATTATGGGTGAAAGGAACCCATGAAAGAAATTCACATACCTTAGCTTTGGAGAATATTTGGAGAAGATTGGAGATGGAGACTTGAAGCTTGAATGAGATCGTTAAGATTCGGATGAGTTTTGAGATGTAAAATTTGGAGAGAAATATAAGTTTAAGTGCTCGAGTGAGTATTGGGGAATGTTTTGAATGATATGAGGGTAAAATATGCTAAGTATAAGTATTTTTACGTTTGGGAACACTTATGCCCAAGACTCAAAACCCTTGGACTGGACAGAAAAAAATACACACGAATTAGCTGCTAGCGCGTCGCGCCAAGAATGTGCAGACCTCACTGGAAATCGCATTTTGTGATTTTCAAATTTTAATACGGTTGCTCTTAAATCTAGGTTAGACCCATTTATAATTCAATTTGACACCCTGAACAAGAATATGAAGTCGGATTTGGAAAATCACAGATGGATTTTGAGATATATGACAATTATGATTCGGGGCACTTCTGAGGCACATTTTTGGGTACTTTTTTGGGTTGTTTTAGGCATGATCAAGCATAGAAATAAACATTCCTTAGGGAAAACCCTTACCTTAACTTCTGTAGCTCAACATGGATCAAGTAGAAGGGAAATATTTCCTTAAACGCCTCAGGGCCTCTTACTCATAGTTGTGGCAAACTTTACAACCATAAATACGATCTAATCATCGCGGTGTGTTGGATGCCGAGAACCATTCACAACCTAGTGCTTTGGTAACAATGTGTCATGATCCAAACCTAGTGCCTAGATGTGACACAGTGAACGTGGACCCAAAGGGACCCCAAACAAGCCTCTTAGCATATCATTTACACATCCTTGTTGCGGAAGCAATTGAACAACAATAAGATAATACAAATAAGGGTAGGGGACTAAGGGAAGTCTTTCTCTTAATAAACATACAAGAGTCAAGCTCAAAGTATCATTAAATAACTTTTCCAATGATACCTTTAAACATAGAATTTGAATGGGGGCCAAGACAAGTTTTTGGGCACACCCTCATAGTCAAAGCATACATTAAAAGAAAGATAGTCTTTGCATAACATAATATTAAAGATATCGCCCTTGGAGTTGAGGTCTCAGCAAACTTTGCCTCAAGAGACAGTACTAGGCACGTGGAGGGTGAGGATGATAAAATGGAGCTCCGGTTCCTACCTGGTAACATCATGTAGGCATAAAGTATGCATTAGTACATTTGAATATACTAACTATGTAGGATGCAATGCCACAAGAGATGAGCAACATAGTCAAAATGCATAATTAGGCAATGGATGAACGTATAATAATATGGCATGCATGAATGATGCTTGAAGTAAACATGCTTATGTAAAACATATTACATGTGTAGTAAGAGACCATTGTTGTGGAATCTAAGGCCCACCACCCCCTTAGAGAGGCGATTAACGTATCAATCCCTTAATTGGTTGATGGTTGTCACACCATAGCATCCATGGTATTGAGGTATCAACCTCTCAATTGGTTGATGGTTGTCACACCCTACCATCCATGGTGATTGAGGTATCAACCACTCAATTTGGTTAATGGTTGTCACACGCTACCATCCATGGTGATTGAGGCATAGCATTCCTTCAACAAAGGTATAGTCACTTGCAACACTATAGATACTTTTCATGAAATCAACATATATATACCTTTCTTTCATACACATTAAGTCATTCAAATCATACGTCACGCAATAGATCATCAATAACTCAAGAACCTTAAATTGGACATTTTATCAAACACTTGGCGGGTGTGTAATGCTAGTCCAAAATAATGCAATTCAAGAGTGAAATCATGCGAGAAAGCTTAATGTAAATCAAATCACCAATACTTGGTAACACCCTCATAAAAGATACATTAAAACCCTTCATCAAATCTCATCATAGAACATAGATTCATAGCTTAAAACATGCTTAAACAGTCCACATTTCATGAAATCCCCAACATAATTTATAATCAAGTTCATAGTAAGAATATCTATAAGTAAATCAACTTAAAAATATGTAATTTGTATAAAAAGGAAGGTTGGGCACCATGGGTGAAAGGACCCAATGGTTGAAACCAACATACCTCAACTTTGGAGATTCCCTTAATGAAGATTAGAATGAGACCTTGAAGCTTGAGTGAATTCCTTACGGTCCGAAATGAGTTTGGGACACTTGAATTTGAGTGAAATATTTGCCCAAGTGTCAGAGAGGGTTTTGGGGAATGTCTTGAATGATATGGGGTTGAGAAATAACTAAGTATAGGTGTTTTTACGCATAGGAAAGCTTAGGCCCAAGGCCTCAAAGCCTTGGATTGAAATAGTGAACTGGTAACAAATATACAAGTCTCTGCGTCGTGGCCGCATCGCACCAGGGGCGCGAATCGGCACTGGATAATGAATTTTTAGAAAAGTGATTTTTTAGAAAAGTGAAATTTGATATGGTTGCTCTGAAATTGGTGTTCGACCCATTTCCCACTCAATTCACCCCTTGATCATGAATATGAAGTCAGATTTTTGATATCACCCTCAGATTTTGAGATATATGGAAATTACAAATATGGGCACTTTCGAGTCACATTTTTGGGCATTTTTTGGGGCATTTCATGGAAGGACCTCCAGAAGTGAGAAGTGAATTGAGCACCATGATCCGAAATGATAGACAACAACACTCCACGTAATCTAACCAACTCATGAATGCACAATTCAGCATAATCTTTGGCACCATAAGTAGTTTTGACCAGTAGAAAATGAGCCGACTTTATCATTCTATCAACAACAACCCAAATAGAATCAAGATGCTTCCTAGTCTTAGGAAACCCAAAGACAAAATCCATGTTAATTTCCTCCCACTTCCACAAAGGAATCTCTATCGCTTGGGCTAGACCACTCGACCTTTAATGCTTGGCTTTCACTCGTTGGCAATTATGACAACCAGATACAAACTTAACAATATCTCTCTTCATGCCACTGCACTAAAACACTTCCCTCAAATCTCTATACATCTCTGTAGAACTATGGTGAATAGAATAGGAAGAATTATGAGCGTCATATAAAATCTTCTTTCTAAAGTCATCAACATTTGGCACACACAACCTACCTTCGTACCTAAGGCACCATCTCCTCCTCGGGAGAAAACCTCCACCTTACCATCTGTCACCAACGCCTTCAACTCTAACAAGGCAGGGTCAAGATCTTGCTTTGCCTTCACATCTTCAATCAATGAAGATTTAGAACCATCAACATCCACTATACCACCATTATCAACCTCTCCCAACCTAACCCCAAATCTTGTCAACCGATGAAACTCTCTAGATACCTGTTTGCCACCATTATCAACATGAGCTTGGCTATCCATAGACACCCTACTTAGAGCATCGACCACAACATTAGCCTTATCGGGGTAAAAATGCACACTCATATCATAATCTTTAAGATGCTCTAACCACCTTCTTTGCCTTAAGTTGAGATCTTTTTGGATGAACACATATTGGAGACTCTTATGATTGGTAAACAAATCAACATTGACCCCATACAAGTAATGATGCCAAATTTTCATAGCAAATACCACGGCGTCCAAGTCAAGATCATGTGTAGGATAATTCTTTTCATGTACCTTAAGTTGTCTAGAGGCATAAGCTATCACCTACAATTTTGCATCAAAACACAACCCAAACCAACTCTTGAAGCGTTACAATACACAACAAACCCTTCCAACCCTTCCAGTAGAGATATGATAGGAGCAGAGAAAAGCTTATCTTTCAAAGTTTGGAAACTCGTCTCACACTCATCGATCCACATAATTTTCACCTTTTTTGGGTGAGCTTAGTCATAGGAGAAGCAATAAAATAGAACCCATTCACAAACCTCCGGTAATAACCTGCCAAGCCCAAGAAACTCCTAATGTCCGATAGAGTCAAAGATCTAGGCCAATTCCTAATTACCTCTGGTTTTTTAGGATCTACCTTGATACCATCACCCGACCCTACATGACCTAGAAAAGCATCCTCTTTCAACCAAAACTCACATTTTTCATATTTGCATACAATTTCTCTTCCCTCAAGATCTGCAACACCACCATCAACTGATCCACATGCTCCTCTTCACTATTGAAATAGATCAAGATATCGTTAATAAATGCAACCACAAACAAATCAAAGTAGGGTTTAAAGAACCTATTCATAAGATCCATGGAAAATAGTCGATGCATTAGTCAATCTGAAGAACATAACCACAAACTCATAGTGCCTATACCTAGTCCGGAAGGCTGTCTTGGGAATGTCAAATTCCCTCACCTTCACTTGGTGATACCCGGACCAAAGATCAACCTTACGGAAGTGACTAGCCTCTTGAAGTTGATCAAAAAGATAATCAATACTTGTAGAGGGTACTTATTGTTTATGGTGACCTTATTAAGTTGCCGATAATTAGTGCACATTCTAAGGGAACCATCCTTCTTTTTCACAAATAACACCGGTGCACCCCAAGGTGATTGGCTAGGCCTAATAAAACCCTTCTCCAACAAATCCCTCAATTGTTCCTTCATCTTCATTAACTCCACCGGGGCCATACGGTAAGGGGTGATACAAATAGATTGAGTATCGGGAATGAGGTCTATGCTAAAATCTATTTCCCTTTTAAGAGAAACACTAGGAAACTCATCGAAAATGACATCAAGGAACTCTTTAACCACCGGAACTGACTCTATCGGAAGGACTTTGGACTCAAGATCCCTAACCCTCATAAGAAGATAGAGACACCTCTTAGAAATTAACTTTTGGACTTTAATGCAAGAAATAAATGTACCCTTGACCACCACATCATGGCTCACTCACTAAAGGAGGGGTTCATCGGGAAATTGGAATTTTACCCTACCTATCCTACAATCAATAGAGATATGATATGCATGTAACCAATCATCCCAAAAATGACATTAAAAATCCACCATATCCAACTCACCAAAATCATAAGGCAAGCTTTTATGCAAAATGAATACAGACAATTTCTATAGACCCTTCTAGCAATAATGGACGCATCAATGGGAGTAGAACCTTCATAAGGTTCGCACAACAATTAGGAGCTAACATGGAGCTTTTTGGCAGCAAAAGGAGTAATAAAATAAAGAGTGGCACTCAGGTCTATCAATGCATACATATCAAAATAAAAAACTTTTAACATACCGGTGATGACATTGGGCACCTAATCTACCCCTTGTCTCCCTTGAGGAGCATAGAACTGATTTTGCCTTGGAGCACCCCCTTGTTAGCCTCATCTACCCTCTTGTTGGCCTCCTCTTCCCCTTGGACCCGCATTTGCACCTTTTGTGGATGACCATCTCTACCCTTGTTTTGATTACGAGGACAATAAATCATCTTATGCCCCACTTCCCCACAACTATAACAAGTATTAGTGTTCCCTAAACATGATTATGGCCTTTACCACATCTTTGGCATATGGGGTTAGACACTACACCACTTCCACCTTGGAATCATTGATTATCATTAGCAAACCTTCTATTAGGAGCATTGGAAGACCCTTGGCCTTGGAACTTGTGGCCCTGAAGAAACTGGCCACCTTTAGGATTTTGGAATCCACCTTCAAGACTAGCCCTCCTACTCTTACCCATTCTTTTCTTTCTTAACTTCTCCCCATCTAATTGTTTGACATAAATCATGAGCCGGGACAACTCCATATCGCCTATAAACATGGCGGAAAGACATTCTTCATTTACCAAGTCAGACACACCCATCACAATTTTTTTCATCCTAGGCCTTGGCTCGGCCACTAATTGTGAAGCATATTTGGAGAGTTGGTTGAACTTGAGGGCATACTCCCTCACACTCATCGACCCTTGCTTTAAATTCATAAATTCCATCATTTTGTCCTCACATAGCTCAAAAGGGAAGAACCGGTTAAGAATTGCCACCTTGAACTCTTCCCAAAGATAACATTGTTATTCCATTTCTCCACCTTCCATTGGGTGAACCAAATTTGGGAAACCCTTCTGAGTTGGTACGCTACCAAATCCACTTTATCCTCCAAACTAACACCTGTAATAGACAACACCTTATGGACCTCATTAGTAAATTCCTAAGGATCCTCATCCACTTTAGACCCATGGAGCTCCGGTGGGTTCATTCTTATAAAATCCCTTACCCTAGAGGCCAGAGTAGGAGCATGAGGGGCTTGGGCCCCTTGATTGATTTGATTAGTCATACTATGGGCTAGAATGGTAATAGAATCTCAAAACTCTTCATGGGCCACTCCCCCATCTTGAGGAACTTGAGGAGCGGGAGGGGCCAGTTGCTCCTCAAATGAACGAGCTCTTCCTAGTCGTCCCCTTAGAATAGGCATGATCTAGAATAGCAAAGAACATTCGTTCAGGGAAAAGCCTAACATTAACTCCTATGGCATGACATAGACCATAAAGAAGGGAAACATTTCCTAAAATGCCTCCTAGCCTCTTGCGCATAGTTGTGGTGCATTTCACAACCATGAATAAGACTCTAATCAATACTGTGTGATGGGTTCCAAGGACCATTAACAACCTAGTGCTCTAATACCAAGTTTTTCATGACCCAAGCCTAGGGTTTAGACATAGCACGTTGAATGGGAACTCGAAGGGACCCCAAACAAGGCTTTTAGCAAATCATCTATACATCCTTGGTCGTGAAAACGATTAAACAACAAAAGGAAAGTATAAAGAGGGAAAACAAGACTAACAAAAGTCTTTGATAGCATAAAACATAGGATACTCAAGGGTCAAGATCATAGCTTAATTATATCACTTCTCAACAACATCTCTAGCATAGATGCGGTGGGGACCAAGACACTTTCCACGGTCACCTTCATCATACTAAAGTTCAACATAAAGGAATGACACAAGTAAGAGTAACATAGCTAGTGTCTCCAAACCTGAGGACTCACCAAAGCTTATCTTCAAGATGTCAAATCTAGCCATGTGGAGGATGATCATGAGAAGCTCCATTCCTATGTAGGCATAAAGTATGCGTTAGTATGTTTGAATGTACTAAGAATGTAGGATGCAATGCAACAAAATATAGGCAACATTGTCAAAATGCATAATCATAAGCAAGGGATAGTATATTAACAACATGGCATGCATGATCAATGCTTGAAGTAAAACATGCTTATGTAGAATATAGTACATGTGTAGGACGAGACCATATCCATATAGCCCAAGAAAGCTTTTCTTGAACTCCAAGGCTTGCCACCCCCTTGGAATGTGATTGAGGTATATACCACTGAACAAGGTAGTACAGGCTTGCCACACCCCGACAAGGCGATCGAGGTACATACCCCTCAACAAGGTAGTATGCACATACCACCCCACGACAAGGTGATTGAGGTACACACCCCTGAACAAGGTAGTACGGGCTTGCCACCCCTGACAAAGTGATTGAGGTACTTACCACTCAACAAGGTAGTACGGGCTTAACACCCTCGGACAAAGCGATTGAGGCTTAACACCCCCTCAACAAGGTGATTGGGCTTAATAGCCCCCAATAAGGCATGGTCAACTTTCAACACCATACATACTTTTCATGAATTTAATATATACATGTAATTCGTTCAACATCGTAAAGTCACTTGACTCATAAGCCATAAATAGATCATCAGTAACTCAAAAATCCTTAACCTGACATTTCATCAAATACTTGGTGGTGTGTAATGCTATTTAAAAATCTTATATTTCAAGAGTGAAATCACGTGAGAAAACTCAAGGTAAATCAACCCACCAACACTTTGTAACACCCCCATGCAAGATAAACTGAACACCTTATCAAATCACATAATAGATCATAGATTTATAGCTCAAAATATGGTTAAACAGTCAACATTTTATGAAATTCCAACATAGTTTATAATCAAATTTCATAGTAAGAGATACCCACAGTTAATCAAACATGAAAACATGCAATTTACATAAAAAGAAGATTGGGAACCATGAGTGGAAGAACCCAATGGTTGAAACCCAATTGACTTAGCTTTGGGGATTTCCTTGATGAAGATTTGAATGATACCTTGAAGCCTTGAGTGAAATTCTTGAGATCCGGAATTGAATTTTTTGGATAAAATATTTGGTTAAGTGTTAGAGAGGGTTTTGAGAGTGTCTTGAGTGATATAGGGTTGAAAAATGACTAAGTATAGGTGTTTTTACGCATAGGAGGCCGTGGACTCAAGACCGCAAAGCCTTAGGCCGAAACGGAAAAACTGGCAATAAAATACATATCTCTGTGCCCCCAGCGCATCACACCTTGGGTGCGGATCGACTCTAGATAAGAATTTTTTTGGAAAATGAAATTTTGTTATGGTTGCTCTAAAATCGAGATTATACCTATTTCCCACTCAATTTTACTCCCTAATCATGAATATAAAGTCAATTTTTCACTATCATGCACGGATTTTGAGATATATAAAAATTACGATTATGATCACCTCCGAGGTACATTTTCGGGAACTTTTTGAGGTGTTTAATTTTTAATCCATTTTTGAACTTCTATGCTTTTGGGGGAAATTTTGGAGAAGGATTTTCAAAGATTTATTGTTGGTAAATCTTTGTAACACTAAACTAAGCATTTTCTATGAATTTTATCTTAATTTTATCTTTAATTTCATGAAATTAATCACCAAAAAATTGGGGTTTTTTGGACTATGTTTTCAAACTTTGATCATTGATTTATTATTTAATTTATGTTTGATTTTAATGGGATTTCTACCTTAAACTCTATTTTTCAAGTATAACATGATTCCGAAATCAGCTTTCAAATTTGAGACTTTTGAATTTATCATTTTGCCCCTAAGACTAAAGTATGTCAATATGGATATCAAAATGCACCTCTTGATATGTAGTATCCATTTTTTACAGTGGTTGATCAATCTTTGGATCATTTAGAGGCTTGAGTTAACTGAACGCTTGTTCGAGTGCGATTTCATCATCGAGATCATTTCGGCTAACCTTTCAGGATTGGATTTCAGCTATTGAGCATGCTTATGTGATAATTGTGAGATATAAATTGATTCATTATCCAATATCATGATATGATTGAATTTGATGGGAATGTGAGGTTGGTTATGCCGAATATTGAGTAAATGGCGATCCTATTAATTAATTGAGATGAAATATTGTGTTTTGAGATAATTGGGATATCATTATGATAATAGAGACTTGAAATAGTTCTTTTTTTATGTTGTGACTAATTGATGATGAGTATGATTATCGTACGAGTATGAGCCCATTTGGGGTAAGGATGGAGCTTGTTTCAATGACAATGGTTATTTGTGAGTGGTGATGAGATGAGACATGGTTTAGCCATATAATGTTAATACTCCATTGTTTCATTGGTATGCACCTATTTTATATTGACTAGTTGCGTTGATATGAACAGATCTTATGCTACATTGTTTCATTGTTATGCACATATCTTACACTGGACTAGGAGCATTGGTATGCATAGATCTTATATCTGATTGGGTTGCATTGGTATGCACGTGTGTTATATATGATTGATTCCATTGCTATGCACACATTTGATACATGATTAGATGCATTGTTACACATATTTATAACTACATTTACATCATTAGAGACATTATGATGTATATTGAGATAGTGGTTATGGCCTATGACGCCTCGAGATACTTATGATTATGACTTGTTATGACTTATTAATATACATATATATATATATATATATACACACACACATTAGTACATGGCCTTCAACGTTCTCTAGTTCTATCTTATAGCTTTGGCTAGATATATGTGTACATCGGCCCCACGATGGTCGTGATTTCACCTAACCATGGCTTGTGATGCCATTGCATTCATGTCTTGCATTGCATTACATCATGGGATCAATTTATTATCTAAAATTGCCATTATTCAAGATTTTTTTGTATTGTATACTAACCATTTTGATGTAAGTGATAGCACTCTTTGTTGTTACATACTTATTCGATTTCTTTTCCCCAATTGACTGAACCTACTCGATACATTTCGATGTACTCACCCCTACTTTGTTTTCTCCCTGCAAATCGAGCCTAGGGTTCAGGAAAAGGTAGTGGATCATTCCATCCACATATTATCGATATCATCTAGATCTCAATGGTAAGGCTCAGACTTCGCGTTGCCGTGGATCTTTTTGGATCTTCTTTGTAACAGCCCGGCCTCACATGTGTAGGCGCCTTTTAGGGGTAACCTCAAGGGGACAAAACCGTGCGTGTGCACGTGGCACTGTCTCCACGGCATGCAAAGCGGACAATACCTACACGTGTGGGGCCGGGCTGTTACATTCTAGTCCAAATCCATGATCTTCGTGTTAGCAAATTGAGAAACAAGGAGATTGCCTCAGTCAAAGTCTTGTGGAGAAATCAATTAGTTGAGGAAGCCATGTGGGAAGCTGAGGAAGATATGAAAGTTAAATACTCACATCTATTCGTGCCTGATTATGAGAATGTTGAAGGTAATGTCCTTACTCTTGATTTAAATTGATTTGTCTATCCCTAGGTTGATATGTCTATTCTTGAGTCTGAATAGTGATTGTCTAGATGAATGGTGGGTTGTAAGTTAAATTGGTTAAGTGTGTATTGGAAGGAGACTTGATTGTTATTTCGTGCCTTGATGTCCATCCTTACTCATCATTCAAGGATGAATGATTCCAAGGGGGAGATGACATAACACCTGATAAAATTGCCAAAATATCCCTAGATGAGAGATGTGTGCATAACTTCTCTTCCCAAACTACGATGGAAAACCGAGGCTGAAAATGCGATCAACATGAAAAACTGTGTGGGAAAATGATCTTGGTTGATTTTTAGAGCAAAAAGAACAAAAAATTCTTTTTTGATGCGAAAAGCAATATTTTCTACGATATTAGAAAACTCGATCAAAACATTTTTGGTTAAAAAAACCCAAAATTCACCCTAGTCCGTGACGCGGACTAGGTGTCCCAAGCCAAATTGTTTTTTAAGTTTTCGTGAGGCACATTCCAGACTTTTTCCAACCTCTCTTAAACTTAAAATATGATCAGAATATGTTGTTTTCAGTGTAATAAGGGTTTTAATCCCCATTCCAAAGTGTTTCTAAGATTCAAACAAAGATTAGGGCTAAAGAGAAAAGAGGAGGAGCCAGAATTCAAGAAGATTGAGGAGAGTTCTTACGAGCTTGATTATCAAAAACTCCATATCAGGTATGTACGGCTAAACTAAAACATGAAAATATTCTTCCATATGCCCCTTTCATTGTATTAGAAAGATTGTGAATATATTGAGTCTCCGTGCATGTTTCTTGAATATTTTCCTGAAAATTATTCATTTTATGTATTTTTATATGTTGATGATCATCATAAACATGATTTACTAAATAAATGCTTGCACATTAGTTTTTTTTGTAAGCCATACATGTGACCTTGTAAATGAATGCATGAATGAACCTAAAAATTGAGTCTAGAGCCTTGAGTTGAGAATATTGATTGTGATTTTGATGTGAGTGTGATGATAGGTTGATACAACTTGATGGTTTCATGAGTATTCATAATTGATGAAATGACCCCAAAAACTGCCCAAAAATGTTTCTCAGAAATGCCCATAGTCATAATTTCTATATATCTCAAAATTTGTGCGTGATATCAAAAATCTGCCTCCATATTCTTGTTCAGAGGAAAATTGAGTGAAAAATGGATCAAACCCCGATTTTTGAGCAACCGTAGTAATATTCAAAATTTCAGAGTTTTAGAATTCTAGTGACCAAGCGCGCCCCAGGCGCGACGCGCCAAGGGCACGGAGAGGTGTAATTTTTGGCCAGTTTTCTTATTCCGTTCCAAGGCCTTTGGGTCTTGGGCCTAAGTCTCCCCATGTTTAAAAACACCTGTACTTAGTCATTTTTAATCCTATATCATTCAAGACATTCCCAAAAACTCTTTGTAATACTTAGCCAAATATTTCTCCCAATTTCAAGTGTCCTAAACTCATTCTGGATCTCAAGAAATTTATTCAAGCTTCAAGCTCTTATTCAAATTTATTTCAAGTTTATTCATGTTGTTAAAGACCATCGTGGCTCCCCTACATCAAGCCAAGTTCGAAGGAATTTCCATTGGCTAAGTTTGGCATAAGTACCAGTAGGAGGGTAAAATTTGAAAGAGCATATCACTTAGCACACAAGGAACTGGGTGTCCCACGACCTACCAAATTAAATATCTATAAATTACCTTTCCAACTCACTTTGTTTCACCTTATTTGGAGTTCAAATGAAGAGGTTATGCCCGTTTTCGTAGGACTCATTTGTGTAGGGGTATATATGGGTTTTTGCCAAATTGCATTTGATTAATGGAATTTCTTAAATTTAGCTATTTCTATTGGTCTTTTAGGGATTTCTATGATATCGCAACACTTCCTAAAGACCTAAAACCTACTCCTAAAGATCAAATTCACTCCTCCCAATTGGAATACACCCTCAAATTCTCCCAAGAGCCTCTACCAAATCCCAATAAGAATTAAAGGAAACTCAAGAATAAGTTATGGATTTCAAGACCCCATTCCAAGCTTCAAGTCTTTCTCAACTCAATTTCAAGAAAATCAAGGTCCAAGGTATGTGGGTTTCTTTCATGGGCTCCCGCTACCCATGAAGAAGTCCAAGGTATGTGGGTTTCTTTCATGGGCTCCTTTCATCCATGAAGCCAAACCTTCAGTTTTATGAAAGTTGTATGATTTAAAGTTGTATTTCTTATAGGTATCTATTATTATGAAATATGAGCATAAAATATGTTGGGGTTTTGTCAAATATTGTTGATTATGCATAAATATCTATTTTAAGCTTATACTATGAAGTGATCTTTGTCTATTGAGACTATATATGATTTAAGCTATGAAATCTATGAATTATTGTGAAGTTTTTATACGATTTACAAGTTACCCTTGATGGGGTTTTACCATGATATTGTTGAGCTGATTTACATGATTTTATGATACATTGATTTCACTATTTCATGATCTATAATCTTACATTTTGCATGACTTGAACTTGTCCACATATGTTCCCACCAAGTTCTTGATGAAATGCCAACTTAAGAAATTCTTACGATATATACATTTTTTAGAAGTCAAGTGACTTCATGTTGAATATGGGCTAGCAAGTATGTTATGAGTTCGTGAAATTATCTATGGTTATGCAAGTATAAAGCTAAGCTCTTTCACAAAGATTATACCTCTTGTGAGCCTTTTGATGTTAATGTAAGGATAATGTTTGATGGTGATGTATCTTATATTTTGAAGTTGGGCTCACCATTAGATGTCAAGGATGTTTAAGAGCTACTCGTGTCATGATTGTATGTTTCTTATAAGTTATTAAAGTTATGATTATTCCAGTTATTCTGTGGATTAGGCTTAGCACCGATGGTGAAGGCTTTTCTCTCTTTACTTGAACTATGTGCCACAATAGGAATGTGTTATACCTTGCAATACTAGTTGATCCATTTAGAACACTTTCTCTTGAAGTTCTTCCTAAAATGGGATGGGCTACCGTAAGGTGAAATTACTCAGGAGATCTTCTATGAAATGGGATGGGCTCCCATAAGGAAGGTTATTTCTCCAAAATAGGATGGGCTATCACTAGGTGAAGTATGGTTTACCTTGGCAAGTAGACCACCTCTTTACCGGTGAGGGATAATCATCGAGATTCAAATTATAGCTTGCTTGGTCTTATTCTATGTTGGTTGAAGTCTCTTCCCACACTTATGTATTTATGATCTATACAAATTGAATGATTTGTATTGAATGATTTGTAAAGCATGATTTACTTAAGAATTTGTCATACATGCCATATTGCTGTTATGCTATCTATTGCTTATCATTATGCATTTTGACTACATTGCATATCTCTTATTGCATTTCATCTTACATACTCAGTACATTTAAACGTACTAACACATATTTTATGCCTACATAATGTTACCATGTAGGAACCGGAGCTCTACTTTCCCATCATCCTGCTCCGCATGGCTAGTAATATCTATTCAAGAAAGTAGGTGAGTCCTCAATTCCGAGGACATAATTCTCTTAATTTATTCTATGTATTGACTCTTCTTATGTTGGAAATATATGATTATGAGGGTGAGCCTGATTGCTTGTCTTAGCCTCCACTATCTTCAATGTCTAAAGGTGTTGTTGGACAAGTTATGTATTAGGTTTGAGTTTTGACTCATCTATATTATTTAAGTGCTAAACTCTCTCCCTTAGTCCTAATTTCCCTTATTTATGTTTTTTCTCGCTGTTTATACTTACATCTGTGACCAAGGATGTGTGTATGATATAGTAAGAGGCTTGTTTGAAATTTCTTCAGGTTCACCATTCACCATGTAACGTTTAGGTCCTAGTTTGGGTCATGACAAACATGGTATCAGAGCACTAGGTTGTTAATGATCCTCGGAGTCCAACACCGCTGTATCGATTAGAGTCTTATTCATAGTTGTGAAGCGCGCCACGACTATGAATAAGAGGCTATGAGGCTTTTTAGGAAATGTTTCCCTTGTTCTTACCCTATGAGGCATTTTAGGAAATGTTTCCCTTGTTCTTACCCTATGTCGTGCTATAGGAGTTAAGGTAAGGTTTTTCCCCTAATGAATGTTCTTGCTATGCTAGATCATGCCTAACACAGTAGGGGAGGAGGCACCCGATGTTACCGGTATGTTAAAGATTTTTATATGATGTGCATGCTTTGATAGTTCCAGGGGTCACTATTTCTTTCATTATTTATTTGTTACCAGTAAGATTCATGAGTGTCTCGAATAGTTATGTGAGTCTGTTGTTGCTAGAAAGGTCTATAAGGGTTGCCTTATGTTCTTAATGCATAGAGTCTTGTCTTGTGATCTTGGTTCAACTTGGCTTAATGGGTTGGAGGTATTTGGGTGGTTTGGCTACATGCATATCATGCTTCGCATGAGTGTAGAACCCGTAAGGTTGTAATATGATGGCTAAGGATAGACGATCTATTTGGTCAACTATAATGGGCTAGTCACTTTTCTAAGATTTATGTTCAGTTCGGATTTTGTCCCTAAGTGAGGATGAGGGTAGGAGATATCGCCAAGTGTCTTTTCGGACTAGGAGAGAGTATTTTGAGTCATGGTAGGGTTGGTTGGTCGACTAATTCACCGGCTATGTTATGGGTTTCATGAATAAGGTGTTAAAACCCTACCTCAGCATGATTATGGTGGTCTCTAGTGATAGATCATTGACTTATTTATAGCTTGTGAATCATTTGGGGGTAGTGTTGTGAGTCTTTGGGAATGAGAGGTTGTTTGCTTATTATGACAAGTGTGAACCGTGGGTAACAAGAAGGTGGTTAGAGTTCCTTAAGGATTATGATATGAGTGTACATTATCATTCCAGTAAAGCTAATATTGTGCCAGATGCTTTGAGTAGGGTATGTATGCGTAGCCTAGCATGTGTTGATGGTGTCAAAGAGGTGATTATTGAGGTCCATTGGTTTGCTAAATTGGGAGTTAGGTTGGAAGAGGTTGGCTATGGTGGTGTAGTGGGGGCTAATGGTTCTAGATCTTTCTTGTTTGATAAGGTGAAAGTAATGCAAGACCTTGACCCCGTATTGTTAGAGTTTAAGACCTAGCAAGAGATGATAAAGTGGGGGGTTTTCTCCCAACGGGGAGATGGTGTCATAGATACTAAGGTAGGCCATGTGTGCTTGTGTTGATGATTGGGTTAACTTGGAAGTCCCACCCATGAAGGGGGTGGCCTGGTTTGGCGAGAAATGAAGTTAAGTTTGTGGTTTGTGAGTCCTTATAGAGTATTCAGTAGGATTGGTGAGGTTGCATGCTAATGGGAATGGACTATAGATATGGATATGGTTCGTCCAGTTCTTCATGCTTCAAGGTTGAGGGGATGTGTTGGTGACTCTAGTGCTATAGAACGCTATGAGGTTGTGGGTGTTGTGGAGGATAAGTTCGCTTAGGAGACAGTCCCGATGGAGGTATTGGATGGAAGGGTGGAATAGTTAATTAATAAGGATGTAGTGTTTGTCAAGTCCCTTTGGAAGGATCGTCAAGTCGAAAGTGTCTCTCAAGGAGCAGGAGCAGGCATGAAAAAATAATATCCGTACCTCTTTTACTCTATTCGATATATGATAACAAATGAAGTCCTTTTTATGATCTCAAATCTTATGTTTCAGCCCTACATCATTTGCATGTATTCATGTTAATGTTGACAAGTTCATGATGATTTTGAAACTTATACTGAGATTTTAAAAGTGGTGTTTTAAATGTATTCTTGCATTCTTGTTGTGATTGATTTCTCTATGATTACTCTTCTTTTCTATGTTTCTTTGACATTCAGGGACGAATGTTCCCAAGGGTGAGATATTGAAACGACCCCAAAAAGTGCCCGAAAATGTGACTTGAAAATGCCCATAATCGTAATTTCCATATATCTCAAAATCCATGCGTTATATAAAAAATTTGCTTCATATTCTTGTTCAGAGGAAAAAATTCGAGTGGGAAATGGGCCTAACCCCGATTTTAGAGCAACTGTAGTAATATTTGAAATTTCAAAGTTTGTGTATTCCAGTGAACAAGCATCTCTCCTGGGGCGCCGAGAGGTGTAATTTTTGGCCTGTTTTCTTGTTCCGGTCCAAGGCCTTTGGGTCTTAGGCCTAAGTCTTCCCATGCATAAAAACACTTATACTTAGTCATTTTCAATCTCACATCATTCAAGACATTCCCAAAAACCCTCTCTAATACTTAACTAAATATTTCACCCAAATTTAAGTGTCCCAAATAATTCTTAATCTCATGAAATTCATTCAATCTTTAAGATCTCATTCAAATCTAATTCAAGCTTATTCATGTTGTTAAACGCCATCGTGGATCAAACAAATTTAAAGAAATTTTCATTGGCTAAGTTTTGCACAAGTACCTATAGGAGGGTCAACTTTAAAGGGTCAAATCACTTAGCACACAAAGAAATCTCTAACCCACAACCTACCAGAGTAAAGCTCTTTGAATTATCTTTCCAATGCACTTTGTTTCATCTTATTTAGAGTTCAGATGAAGAAGTTATGTTCGTTTTTGTAGAACTCATCTGTGTAGGGGAATATACAGATTTTTGCCAAATTCTGTTTCATTAATGGAATTTTGTAAATTTAGTTATTTCTATTGGTCTTTTGGGGATTTTCATGCTATCTTAATACTTCCAAAAGACCTAAACCTTCTCCTAAAGATCAAACTCATCCTCCCACTTGGAATACACTCTCAAAAATTCTCCCAAGAGCCTTTAGCAAACTCCAATAAAAATTAAAGGAATCTCATGAACAAGTTGTGGATTTCAAGACTCCATTCCAAGCCTCAAGTCTTTATCAACTCAATTTCATGAAATTCAAGGATTAAGGTGTGTGGGTTTCATTCATAGGATCCTTTCACCCATAAAGCCCAACCTTCATTTTTATGGAAACTGCAAAATTTCAAGTTGTATTTCTTATGGGTATTTGTTATTATGAAATATGAGCATAAAATTCGTCGGGGTTTTGTCAAATATTTTTGATTATGCATAAATATCTATTTTGAGCTTATACTATGAAGTGATCCTTGTCTATTAAGACTATACATGGTTCAAGCTATGAAATCTATGAACTATTGTGAAGTTTTTATATGATTTATAAGTTACCAATGATAGGGACTTACCATGATGTTGGTGGGATGATTTACATGATTTTAAGATGCAGTGATTTCACTATTTCATGATCTATACTCTTGATTTTTTTGTGATTTGAACATATCCTCATATGTGTCCACCCGGTGTTTGATGATATTCTAAGTTAAGAAATTATCAAGATATGTACATGTTTTACAAGTCAAGTGACTTAATGATGAATATGGGCTATCAAGTATGTTATAAATTCATGAAATTATCTATGATTATGCAAGTATGAAGGTAACCCCTTTTTCAAAGATTATACCTCTTGTGAGCCTTTTGATGTTAAAGCAAGGGTAATATCTGATGATAATATATTCTTACGTTTTGAAGTTGGGCTCACCATTAGAGGTCAAGGATGTTTAAGAGCTACTCATGTCATGATTCTATGTTTCTCATAAGTTATTAAAGTTATGATTATTCTAATTATTCCGTTAGATTAGGCTTAGCACCGATGGATGGAGGATTTGCTCTCTTTCCTTGAACTATGTGCCACTATAGAACTATGGTATACCCTTGCAATGCTACTGGATCCATTTGGTACACTTTCTCTTGAAGTTCGTCCCGAAATTAGACGGGCTCCCGTAAGGTGAAATTACTCATGAAATCCTTTCTGAAATGGGATGGGCTCCCATAGAAAAGGTTGCTTCTCCAAAATGGGACAAAGCTAGTACAATCTCACTCAAGCTTGTTGGTGAGTCCTCCATTCCGGGGATGTTGGTCTATGTCTCTTATGCTATGTATTGGTACTTTCTTCTTTATTTCTATTTTGACTATGAGGGTGAGCACAGTTTCTTTTTCTTGGCCCCAACTAAGTATCTATATTTAGAGGTGTTGTTGGACAAGTTGTGTATTATGCTTGAGCATTGACTCATCTATGAAATTTAGGTATTACTCTATTTCTCTATCTCTCCTTTAGCCCAATTTGACCTTGTTTATGCTTATCTCTTATTGCCACTTTAATTGCTTCCGCAACCAAGGATATGTAATGATACGCTATGAGGCTTGTTTGGGGTCCCTTCAGGTTCCCCATTCGCCAGTCACATCTAGGCCCTAGGCTTGGGTTGTGAAAAAGGTGGCATGAGACCACTAGGTTGTTAAATCCTCAGAGTCCAACACATCGCATCGATTAGAGTCTTATTCATGGTTGTGTTGTGCACCACAACTATGAGTAGGAGGCTATGAGACATTTTAGAAAATATTTCCCTTCTCATGTTCTATGTCATGCTATAGAGTTGAAGTAAGTTTCTCCTCACCCCTAACAATTGTTCCTTGCCATGCTAGTTCATCATGCCTAACCAAAGAGGAGGAAGAGCCTACACTGCCGAGGGATAACCGGCTAATGGAGAGCTTCAGGAGGCTCTCACTTTTCTTGCTCAAGTTGTGGCCAATCAAGTCAACCAAGGGGACTAAGCCCCTCATGCCCCTACAGTGGCATCTCGGGTGAGAGACTTCATGAGGATAACCCATCGGAATTCTAAGGGTCAAAGGTGAATGAGGATCCACAAGATTTGGTTGTTGAGATTTATAAGGTAATGGCCATCATGGGTATTAGATTGGAAGATAAGGCTGAGTTGGAGGCCTATCAACTCAAGGGGGTAGTACATACATGGTACAATCAATGGAGGGAGGAGAAGGGAATCAACAATATGGTGCTTTGGGAGGAGTTCAAGGCAGCATTCCTTAGTCGGTACTTCCTTCTTGAGCTTAGGAAAGAGAAATTGGTAGAATTCATGAATTTGAGACAAGGGTTAATTAGTGTGAGAAAGTATTCCCTCAAGTTTAACCAATACTCTAAGTATGCTCTTCACTTGGTTGCTGACCCAAGGGCTAGAATGAACAAGTTTGTGATGGGCGTGTCCAACTTAGTAAGTGACGAATGTTGGTCCGCTATGTTAATTAATGATATGGATTTATCCCATTTGATGACCTATGCCGAACAAATAGAGGTAGAGAAGCTTAGAAAGAAAATGAGTGGAGAGTCCAAGAGGGCTCGGTTTGAGGATGACCAGTTCCAAGGAGGCGATGGTGGAATGAGTTTTCCAAAATGCCCAAAATGTGAAAAGCATCATCATGGAAAATGCTTAAAGAATTCAAGAGCATGTTATGGTTGTGGGAAAGAAGGTCACAAAATTATAGATTTCCCTTATTTGCGGAACAAGGCAAAGGGGGGCATCATCAAGGTCAAGGTAATTTTCGTTGACTTTGATGTGTATCCATGGGAGTCAGGTGTCGCTATTCCCTTCATTTTCCTCTTGTTGCTTGTGGCTTCATGTATGTCCCGGGTGGTATGTGAACCTTTGATGTCTACACCTTTGTTGAGTCTATTGTTGCTATAAGGTTCATCAGTATTATTTCGTGTTCTTAATGCATTAGGTCTTGCCTTGTGACTTATTTGGATTCGATGTGATGGATTTTGATGTCATTCTTGGGTTAGATTAGTTTCATGCATGTTTTGTCTCCATTGATGGTGGGGCTCGTAGAATTGAATCCCAATTCCCTCTTTTTTAAACCCGTCTTTGAGTGGTAGTGAAGGGGTAAGTCCATTTCTTGTTTTGAGGTACAACTGATCTCTAAGGGGTTGCATTTATCATCTTGCAAGAGTTAGGGGTGTTGAGCCTAAGTTATTTCTATTGAGTTATTTCTGGTGACCAACGAGCTATTGAATGTCCTTTCCGATATGTTGAATTTAGGATGGTGTATTTTGGTTTGACTTATGCACCAGTTATGTCTATAGATCTCATGAATAGGGTCTGTAATCCCTACCTTGTTATAATTGTGGTGGTTCTTGGTGATGATGTGTTGATTTCTTCCAGAAGTGGGGAGAGCTTATGAGTCGTGTGAGGGTGATGTTGTGAATTTGGAGGAGGTGAGGTTGCTTGATAATTATGGAAAGTGGAGACCTTTAGGTTGCAAGAAGGTGGTTGGAGGAGCTCACCGATTGACTAGGTTGGGTGAGGTTAAGAGTGGTGGTATAAGGGCTTTGATGGTTCCGAATCTTCTATGGTTGAAGGAGGGTCTAGTAAAATAAGGCTTCGATTTCCGTCTTGATAGAGTTGGAGGTCTTGGTGAGGATGGTTGAGTGGAGGTTGTCTCCCAAGGGAGAGATGGTGACATTTGGTACTAAGTGGCTTGTGTGTGTGTTAAAGTTCATTGACAATCCTTTTATTATTCCTTGTTGCTAGTGAGATTTGGCTTTGTGGGACTATTGGTGCTAGAAAGGCTTATAAGGGTAGCTTTATGTTCTTATTACATAAAGTCTTACCTTATGATCTTTGTGGAGTTTGGTTTGATGGATTGGAGGTCTTGAGGTGGTTTATGGTACCAAGTGGGTTATGTGTGATTAAGGTTGACAAATGAGTTTAGGGTTCTGAGTCCTTATAAAATATAAAGGGAGGTTGGTAAGGATGCATAAGGTTGGAATTAACTAGGGATATGGTTATGGTTTGTGCCTTTTTTTTCATGCTTCTAGGTTGAAGGGATGTGGTGGTGACTCTAGTCGTATAGAACTCGTGAGATTGTGGGTGTTGTGTAGGATAAGTTGACTTAAGAAGAGGTCCTGATAGAAGTATCTGATGGAATGGTTGAACAAGTTGATTGATAAGGATGTAGTGTTCGTCAAGGCTCTTAGGAAGAATCGTCAAATCCAAAGTGTATCTCGGGGAGCTGGAGCAGGCATGAAGAAGAAATATCTGTACCTCCTTCATTCTTTTCAAGCTTATAATAATACGTCAAGTCCTTTTTATGATTCTGAGTCTTATGTTTCAGCCCCTATGTCACTTGCATGCATTCGTGTTTATGCTGACATGTTCATGATGATTTTGACACTCGTGTTAAGATTTTGAAACTGGTGTTTTAAATTTGTTGTTTTATTTTTTTTTTTTGGGGGGGGGCTGATTTGTCATGATTACTCTTCTCATTTATGTTTCTTCGACATTGGGGAACGAATGTTTCAAAGGGGAGATATTGAAATACCACACACTTGCCTAGAAAGGCCCCAATAATAATAATTCCATTATATCTCAAATCGGGGATATTTTGACACCCTTCCACGTCGCTCGAAAAGATCCTATGATACATGGTTTTTTAATGTCTCAAAATCCATGCTGAATTTCGCAAATCCGACTACATATTCTTGTTCAGAGGAAAAAATTGTGTGGTTAAATGAGTTCCTAAAAGGTGTACTTTGTCCGTGCCAAGAAAAATAATTTTTGGTGAAACTTCGTAAAAACAGTAGTTGTCCGCGACGCGGACCTAATGCAGACTAGTTCAAAAAATTTTTAAAATTGTTCTTTTTACTCTAAGGCAATTGGGTAATAACCCTATACCTATATACACAAAAATTCCTCATTGTCAAGCCGTTTTGAGACCTAAAAACCAACCAAAAATCACTCAAAATCCTCTCTAATCTTCATCAAAATTCTTCATCAATTCTCAAGGTTTTCAAGAAGTCTTGTTGGAATTCAAGTAAACCTAGACAAGCCCCAAGTCCTCCTCATGATTCAAGATTCCCAAAAATTATCCGAATCTAAGAATTTTATTCAAGTTTCAAGTCTCCGTTACAAATCTTCTTCAAGAAAATCTCCAAAGTCAAGGTATGTGGGTTTCTTTCATGGGTTTCAGCCATGATGCCCAAAATTCCTTTTCTTAAAAATTTCATGATTTAGAATTGATTTTTGAATTTGTCTATGAACTATGTTAAAGCTATGTAAAATTGTTACTGTTTTGCTATGTTTTGAGCTATAAATGTTGGGTCTCTTTTAAGATTTCGTGAGGGGTTTTGATGTATATTTCTTGGGGGTATTATAAGGTGTTGATTGATGGTTTTACAATGGATTTTCTTGTATGATTTTATCTCTTTATTGCATAATTTTATACTACCATTTCACACTCGCCAAGTGTTTGATACAATGTCCGGTTATGCTTACTTGAGGAGTAGTAGGTCCAATGTATATCTTATAATTTGAATGATGTTATGATGATTATATAATGATGGAATGATGATGAAATGACGATGAAAGGTAATGTATGTATATGATGATGAAAGTAATGTACACATGTGTGTTTAAATCATGTAAAGCACCTATGCTATTGCAAGTGAATTGTTGGGCTCTCATGTTCTTATGTTCTTGGGAATTGTTGATAAGTTATTGGGTTCTTATGCTAAGACTTATGCTCTTGTCAATTGTAAACCCTACTACATGGGGTTATGAACTATATTATATGTTTTACCCTCTAGTACAAGGCCAATTCCTGCATGTAGGGGTTATGAACTATGATGTACTCTTTACCCTCATGTACAAAGTTATGCTATCCACTTACTCATGTCTACATGTGGGGTTATGAATTATGTGATACTCGTTACCCTCGTGTATGATTTGGGGTTATGTTATGTACTCATTTGAGGTTATGCTATGCACTCATATTCACATGTAGGGGTTATGAACTATATTGCACTCCTTACCATCATGTATGATTTGAGGTTATGCAATATACTCACATAAAGGGGTTATAAACTATGTGGAATGCCTTTCCCTCATATGCACACATGTAGGGGTTATGGCTTATGCCACGTTTTACCCTCATGTGCTATTCATTATCTGATGTACTACCCATTACCTACTAGAAGGAGTTATGACTCATGCTATATCCTACCCTCCAGTACAAGGTATTTGGATGATCTAATTATGTTGTCTTATTGGGTTAAATGAGCTATGTGAGAATAATTATTTTCAAGCATGTTTTACTACAATCATTGTTCATGCATGCCATGGTGCTAATACACTATCTCTTGTTATGATTATGCATTTTGATTATATTGCCTATATCTTGTTGCATTGCATCCCACACTTAGTATATTCCAACGTATTAACGTATACTCTATGCCTACATGATATAACTATATAGGAATCGGGGACTACTTGAGCATCTCTACCCACGTGGCTAGTACGGTTTCACCCAAGCTTGTTGGTGAGTCCTCCATTCTGGGGACGTTGGTCTATGTCTCTTATTCTATGTATAGGTACTTCCCTTTTTATTTCTATTTTGACTATGAAGCTAAGCCTGGTTGCTTTGTCATGGCCCCCCGCTAAGCAGCTATGTTTAGAGGTCTTATTGGACAAGTTTTGTATTATGCTTGAGCTTTGACTCATCTATGATATTCAGGTATTACTCTATTTCTCTATCGCTACCTTAGCCCCATTTCCCCATGTTTATGCTTATCTCTTATTATCACTTTAATTGCTTTTGAAACCAAGGATGTGTAATGATATGCTATGAGGCTTTGTTAGGGTCCCTTCGGGTTCCCCATTCATTGGTCATGTCTAGGCCTTAAGCTTGGGTCGTGACAGATATGATTTACAATTTACCTATAATGGGGTTTTACCACGATGTTGGTTGACTGATTTACATGAATTTAAGATGCATTGATTTCATTATTTCATAATCTATACTCTTGCATTTTGCATGATATGAACATGTACTCATAATTGCCCACCAAGTGTTTGATGAAATGCCAAGCCAAAAAATTCTCAAGATATGTACATGTTTTACAAGTCAAGTGACTTCATGGTGAAAATGGGTTATCAAGTATGTTATGAATTCATGAAATTATCTAATGATTATGCAAGTATGAAGCTAAGCCCTTTTTCAAAGATTATACCTCATTTGAGCCTTTTGATATTAAGGGTAATGTTTGATGATGAGCTATTCTTATGTTTTGAAGTTGGGCTCACCATTACAGGTCAAGTATGTTTAAGAGCTACTGGGTGTCATGATTCTATGTTTCTCATAAGTTATTAAAGTTATGATTATTTTAATTATTCCATAGGGTTAGTCTTAGCACCGATGGATACTAGGTTTGCTCTCTTTCCTTGAACTATGTGCTACCGTAGGGCTATGTTATACCCTTGCAATATTAGTGGATCCATTTAGTGCACTTTCTCTTGAGGTTCTTCGCCAAATGGGACGGGCTCCCATTTAGTGGATCCATTAGTGCACTTTCTCCTCTCATCGACATAGGACTTTTGACGACTTTACGTCTTCAACTTTTCACTAATCATCCTAACTTTCTCAAGATCCTCCATGACAAGATCTGATCCCAACATAGCCATCTCCCCACCGATCATCTATAAAGTCTACCATCAAAAGCCTCAAAAGGAGCCATACCCATGCTAGAATTATAGCTATTATTGTAGGCAAACTCAGTCAACAAAAGATGATTATCCCAATTACCCTTAAGATCCAAAAGACAAGCTCTAAGCATATTCTCAAGGGTTAGAATAGTTCTTTTGACTTGGCCATCCATTTCAAGGCGAAAGGATGTGCTAAGTTTAACCTTTCTACCAAGACCCCTTTGGAGATACCTCCAAAAATATGAACTAAATTGCACTCCACGATCTGATATGATGGAATAAGGAACTCCATGCAACCTTACCATGTCATGAATGTACAACCTAACATAATCTTCAGCCCCATATGTGGTTTTAATTGGTAGAAAGTAAGCTGATATCATCATCCCATCAACCACAACCCAAATGGTATCAAAACTCTTCCTAGTCTTGGGAAACCCTACTATAAAATCCATGTTAATCTCCTCATACTTCCAAGTAGAAACCTCTATATCTCGAGTTAGGCCACCGGGCCTTTGGTGTCGGCTTTGATTTGTTGACAACCATGACAACCGAAAACAATTTGGAAAGGTCCCTCTTCATGCCTCCCCATCAATACCCATCCCTCAAATCTCTATACATTTATGTAGAACCGGGGTGAATAGAATAAGAAGAATTATGGGTCTCATCGAGGATTGTTTCTCTTAAGCCATCAACACAAAGTACACACAACCTACCTTGATACCTATGGGCACCATCTCCCCGTTGGGAGAAAACCTCCACCTTGTCCTCTTTCACCAAGGCCTTTGAATTTAACAAGGAGGAATCAAGATATTGCTTTGCTTTTACCTCAACATCCATAGAAAACTTAGACCATCAAAACAATAACACCACCATTACTGACCTCTTCTAAAACCTAACTCCTAATCTAGCCAACTGATGGACCTCCTTAGCCACCTCTTTATCACCACTATCAATATATGCTAGGGTACCCATAGGTACCCTACTAGAGCACTGGCCACAATATTAGCCTTATTAGGGAAAACAATGGACACTCATATCATAGTCCTCAAGGAGTTCTAACCACTTTCTTGTTACCCTCAATTCACACCTATAATGTTAGCAAATAACATCTTATCCCCTAAGACTTACGACACTACCCCCAAATGGTTCAAAGCTCTAGATAATTCAATGCTCCACCTCTAGAGGTCGCCAAAAACATGCCAAGGTTGGTTTTTAATACCCTATTCATGAAACCCATCAACATAGCCAGTGCATAAGTCAACCAAACAACTTCCGACCACTCAAATGCTCACTCTTAGTCTGATAGGACACCTAGGGATCTCAGCTACCCTTATCCTCACTAGAGAGCAAATCTCAGACCAAAATCAATCTTAGAGAAGTGTATAGCCTATTGTAGTTGATCAAATGGATCGTCCATCCTTAACTATCATATCACAACCTTACAGGCCCTACACTTATTGGAAGCATGATCTGCAAATGGCCAAACCACCCCAAGGCCTCCAACCCAAATCAATTCCTTGAAGCATCACAATACTCAACAACCCCCTTCCGATCCTCCAAGTAGAGGCAAGATAGGAGTGGACACAAGCTTAACCTTCAAGGTTTTGGAAACTCTATTAACACTCATCGGTCCACTCGAATGATCCTTTGGTTCAACTAAACCATCGGAGAAGTAATAGAAAGAAACGTATTCACAAACCTCTGGTAGTAACCTGCTCAGCACAACAAACTCCTAATATGCAAGGGAATCACAGGTCTAGGTCAATTTTTATTCATATCCATCTTCTTAGGGTCCAGTTACTACCATCCTCCAACACCACATAACCTAGGAAGGTAACCTTCTTTAACCAAATTTCACACTTCTTATACTTAGCACACAACTCCTCTTTCCCCAAATTCAAAATATCGGAAAGGACATTTACTAACTCTTTGATTGTCGGAAACAACTCAATAGAAATAACTTAGGTTCAACACCCCTAACTCTTACAAGATAGCAAATACAACCCTTAGGGACCAATTGTACCTTAAGACAAGGAACAAACTTACCCCCTTACAACTACATTGCAAGACCTCACTCAAGGACAAATTTAATAAAAAATCAAAATTTAACTCTACGACCCTATATTCAATGGAGATCCAATAAGCATGCGACTAATCCATCCCAAGTATGACATCAAAATCTACCACATCAAACCCAACAAATCACAAGGCAAGAACTAATGCAATATGAACACGGAACAATATCTATGAACTTTAAAACAATAATAGACCCAACAGGGGGGTAGACTCCAAACATTGACACAAGAACTCGGGGCACACTTGAAGCCCATTAGCCACAATAAAGAATAATAAAAGAGATAGTGGCACCCTGGCCCATCCATGCAAATACATCAAAGCCAAAAGAAATTTCAATATACCGGTAGAAATGTCGGCCACCTCATCCCCTCCTTGAGCCCCTTGATCAATATGACCATTTTGCCATTGTGGTCGGCCATCCTTATCCTTGTTGTGAGCATGCGGACAATCAAGAATCTTGTGGCGCATTTTACCACATCCAAAGCATGCACCTGTGTTCCACCAACATGTACCACTATGTTTCCTCCCATATCATGGGCATCTAGGACGAATTACCCTATCATCACCCCCTTTACTTTTATTGTGTTTATGAGGACAATCCTTTACCTTATGACCCGACTCTCAAAAATCATAACAAGCATCGGTACCTCTCAAGAATGGACTATCGTGATATCTACCACATTTTGTTCACCTAGCATAAGGCATCACAGCATGTCTACCTTTGGGATTTTTGAACTTTCCTTCAATACGTGCTCTCTTAGCCTCAATACCTCTCCTCTTATACTTTGAAGTCTCGGGAGCATTGACTTGTTGATCGAGGTGTGTTGCTCATTTTGTCACCGCTTTGGCCACTTCCCATAGAGCATTGCGAATCTCCACATTAATTACATCACCATCTTGAGTAGCTCGAGACATATCCTGAAATGTAACGGTTAGTGATTTGCAATAAAATCTAGGGGACCTAACCTTATCGCATGACATAGATCATGAACAAGTGAAACATTTCCTAAAACGCCTCATAGCCTCCTATTCATAGTCATGGCACACTTCACAACCATTAATAGGACTCTAATTGATGTACATTGAGGACCTAACCACCTATTGCTCTAATACAAAGTTTGTCACGACCTAAGCCTAGGGTCTAGACGTGACAAGATGTAAGGGAAACTCGAAGGGACCCCAAGAAAGCCTATTAGAACATCATTACACATCTTTGGTCATGGAAGCAACAAAATAGCAACAAAAGAGTAGAAATAGGGATAACAATGGCTAAGGGACATCATTTATATCATAACAACAAGAGTCAAGAGAGAGTCAAGCTCATAACATTACACATGACATGTCTAACAACACCTCTAATACATAGATAAGAGCGGGGGCCAAGACTAGTAATCGGGCACACCCTCATAGTCAACATTTACATAAAAGAAAAGTTAGTTTTAGAACATAACAAGAGATCATAAGCAACGTCCCCAGAATGGAGGACTCACCAACAAGCTTGAGTGAAATCGTACTAGCCACATGGAGGGAGATTCTCAAGTGGGGCTCTAGTTCCTACATGGTGACATCATGTAGGCATAGAGTATGCGTTAGTATGTTTGAATATCCTAAGTATGTAGGATGCAACGCAATAAGATATAAGTAATATATTCAAAATGCATAAGCATAAGCAATTATTAGCATATAGTAATATGGCATGTACGAATGATGCTTGAAGTAAAATCATGCTTATATAGAACATAATACGAGTGTAAGAAGTGACCATTATTAGTTCAATCCAAGGCCTACCACCTCCTTAGAGAGGCATTTGAGGTACAAGCCCCTTCATGAAGTTGATAAGGTACAAACCCCCCAACAACATTGATGGAGTCCAACCCCTC